>RJWM01016653.1:0-37392 GCA_004363535.1 Dasyprocta punctata
AAAAAAAAAAAAAAAAAAAAAAAAAAAAAAAAAAAAAAAAAAAAAAAAAAAAAAAAAAAAAAAAAAAAAAAAAAAAAAAAAAAAAAAAAAAAAAAAAAAAAAAAAAAAAAAAAAAAAAAAAAAAAAAAAAAAAAAAAAAAAAGAAAATCCCAGCATCATGAATTCTAATAATAATAAGAGGTATGAAAGGAAAGATATTTGGCTAGAAAGCAACTTCTCAAAAAAAAAAAAAAAGTAGGGTAAAAGAATCATTGACTGGGAAGAGAGGAAAGGATGTTTAACTGAAACTTGAAATACAGAGCAAAAGCTAGACCATCAAATATGATGATATCATTCTACCTAAGTAACCTTTAAGAAACCAAAAGGGATATCTAAAAGAAGAAATTAAATAGATTAAAGACACAATACTAAATGCTGAAATTACTACTCTGGCCATTGGAAATCTAATTTTAACAAAAATGAAATTAGAAGTGAGGCACGCTGGCACATACCTGTAATCCCAGCACACAGGCGGTGGGGGCAGGAGGACCAGAAATTCAAGCCTAGCATGAGCAACATGGCAAATTCAAGGCCAAACTGGACTAGCGAGACCCCCACCTCATAAAAACAAACAAATCCAAAAAAAAAAAAAAAACAAATCTCCCCCAAAAAAATGAATTCAAAAATTGTGCTTTAGAAAGTAATAATATTTTGTGAACATGGCCTTTGACATAACTATCCTATACCTAGAGAATTATATCTCATCATAACACAGATTCAGGTTGTACAAAGGTCCAATGCGAATAGTTACTAAATCGATTAGCACACCAGCAACTAATTTCTCTGAAGAAACTAGTAAATAAAAATCTCTAACAAAAGAAGAGCATAAAAGAGAGAAAGGAACATAACAAATTAGGTAATAAAATCAGTAATAAAATATCCAGCCGTTTTAGAAAAAAATGGGGGCTTTACTGAGTGTCTAAATTAGCAGTCACAATAACCTCAGGAAGCATTTTACTACAGGCCTCCTAGGGTCTTCTCTGAAACATTAATTCAGATGGACTCACATTAAAGAGGTCAAAAGACTTTAAATCAGTGGGAGTAAATTAAAGCAAAGAGTGATAATCAAACGATAAAGGCCTAAGAGGTAGGGAAGGTCCCAGTGGGAACCAACAGATTTGATAGCACTCTTGAACTGTGACATCAATGAAAGGACTGATAGTCCTCAAATTAAAATCCCAGGTGATGCCAAGTAAAAAAGGAGAAGGACACTCAAAAGGGAAAGAGCTATCTACTAAACAGATTTTGTGATCAATTATCCATAAACATTTGGAATTAAAACATACATTATGGACAGATATGCTTCTCAGAACTGTGCAGAGAGTAGAAATTTTAATTATCATAGCTAAAGGAGTCCATTCTACAAAGGACTTTATTGTAATATAAGAAATTCACCTTCCGGACTGAGTATGATGGCACACACCTGACAGTCTCAGCTACTCAGAAGGCTGAGGTAGGAGAATCACTTGAGGCCAGGAGTTTGAGACTAACCTATGCAACGTAGTAAGGCCCCACTCAAAAAAAACACTGTCACCACCTACCTAAAATAAAATATGCCTTCCACATTTTTATTTTTGTCCATCAGTTTTGCTTAAAACAAGGTTCAAAAATAAGTCAGCATTATCAGAAACCAACTGATTAAAGAAAATGTATAATAATCAAATTGTACTTTTTAGCCTAATAACTCAGATAAATTTATAATTTATCTTTTAAGTATCTGAAATAGCCAGGCATAGTGGTGCATGCCTGTAATCCCAGCACTTGGGAGATTGAAGCAGGAGGATTGCTGTGAATTCGAGGCCAGGCTGGGCTACATGGTGAGTTCAGTGTGGCCTGAACTACACAATGAGAACTTGCCTCACACACACACACAAAAAAGTATCTGAAATAATACAAACATCAAACAGGAAAGGGAATATGCTTTTTAACCTACATGCAACTGCCACTGAATCAATTGTCAATGCTTTGCGTGACATAAAAATTTTAAAAAGAAAGAAGGACAAGCAGTCTATCAGGGTGTAGGCAAATCTGCCACTAGAAAATATGAAAAGACCTAGAAGCATTCCAGTCCCTTAAAACCAGCTTGGTCAGAATATTTAAGCACCCTGCTTCCCCAGGACTACTTACAAGATCAGGAGTATAATTACCATACCATCATTATTATGCCGAGTTAATTATTACATTACCCTCCACGTACTAAGATGCAGTCACTGATCTGAGATTTTTGTGGATGGCAGGCTGGGCAGGGGCAGGGACGAATGTGATTTCATGTTTTGGTTTGGGTTTTATCTTTGCAAGTGGGGATGGGTGAGCATTGCTCCATTCCCAGCCTCCTGGACATCAGCAGCATCATTTGCAAGTTAACAGGACAAGATGACAGCAGGGCATTACAAAACACACCTACGGTGATGACTCACATGAAACTCACACCCATAATCACAAGGCATTAGCAAGGGGTTAGCCTGACCAGTGAGTTTACTGGCTACAGACACAAGATGACCACACAGAGAACCTTAGCCATAAACAGAAAAGCACTCATGTGGGACTCATGCATCTGAAATCCATGCCAGGATAGAAAGTGCCTTGCACCCACATGGGGCCTGACAGCTTGAAGAAGCACTGCATGTGATGGTACTGACCAAGCTACTGGTCACTGTGAAGACCTGAACTCAGCAGACTGTATAAATCACAGCTATACAGGGCTACAGCCCCACCAAAATCAACAGGGACCAGGGCAGGGAGAAGTGAGCCCCCAGGCAAGTTTAAGTGGGAGGCACTGGGGCACAGCAAACTGACAGAGGATCTGAAGATGATCTGAGATGCTTCAGAGGTGCTATTAGGATTAACCGAGCCAAACCCATGAATAAGAAGGGAGCAGGTGGGCACTGTGCCAGTACCCACAGTAATGACAGAACAAAGCCAAATCATCACAAGTACTGACAGCCTGATGATTACAAGACACCTTGGCATTAATCACAGGCTCACGGCCACTAATTTTGAGCCTTCAATGTCAGCTCTTCCTATCATTGTGAAGCAGAATTCACCAAGCGTTGGACTGTTCACCCCAAGGATCACTGGGAGGAATCCAAACTTCGCAGATACCACTGTCAACATTTTAAGCAAAAGTTTTTATGAGTAATTAAATAGAAAAACCAGTTAATTTTGACCAGGCAAACTGAATGGAGCACCAACAGGCAAGAAGCCCACTAAAGTTAGAGATGGTGGAAAAGGAGCTTTGATGATAATCTATAAACTATAATTTGACCCTAGAAAAATAAGAATTAGAGGAAATCCAAAAATTCCTACTCCAACTATAGCAAGACTAGGTGAGATTTCTGAAAGGCAGTATAAAACAATTCCTGAAATCCCCATTTCATCTTCTTTTGCTTTACCTTCTGTACCTTCTCTGACACACCCAGGGACTCACAGATACACACAAACACACACACAAACCCTGCCCTCTGTGACAAGTGAGGCAGGAAGGCCCATTTCTGCTTCTAGAAGACTGACTCTGTGCCTTTATATGCTCCATCCCACCTTCCCATTCATAACTAACCACAGGAGCCACAGTATCAAGGGGTGGACTCTCCATGAAGTCACAGGCCCAGCCCAGGAACCACACAGGCTCATCAGAAACATAATCAGAGATTTTCAAGTCTTGTATAGGATAGAAAAGCACAAAAACACCCGTGAGCTTAAGTGTTTAGGGCTACCTCCCTATGCTCCTTAGCAATTAAACTTGATTATAGCCAACAGCTCCCATCATAATTATCAGAAGCCCACAGCAAGAGCATCTCATTAGGGAGCTATTTATAACCTGGAAGTTTTGTCTCTTTCTCCTCATGATCACTCTTTACTTTGTGAGGAGGATATCACCAGACAGCCCAGATGCAAGGGAGCAGATTCCTGCATCCCTGGGGGTGGAGGTAATGGATGCCTGCAGAAGAGAAGCTGCCAGGCCAAGAACACCCTGTCAGAATGACACCCACATGCCTTGTGTCTTCTGGCACAGGGGCAGCAGAACAGCAGCCCGAGCAGGTGCGGTCAGCACAGGCACATTGCGCACAGCGTGTGAGGCAAGTAACCAGGCTCAGAAAAAACCCAAGAAGAGGTGTACCTGCCAACTACCATGAAAGTTAACACTACCCTCTTGCTGAACACTACCCTCATCTTTTTTAAGTAATGACAGCACACATTTTGTAGTGTTTGAGCATGTGCCAGGTCAAGCCTAGTCTTAACTCAAACAGCCCATTCTGATCCCAGTGTGAATGGAAGTACAGCAAGGCCATGGAACCTACCACAGTTTGCCTCACTGACCAGGACAGAGCAGGTAGCCAACCTCTGGCAACCACAGTCTTTACCACCTCCACCCCCCACCCCTTGCTATCATCTGAATCCATACCACTGCGGGTCCAGAAGAAACCAGTGTAGAATTCTCAGAAGAGACCCTCTAATTCAACTCCACCCATTTACAGGTGTGAAAACTGAAACCCCAAGATTTCATATGACTTGCTGTAGATCAAGCAGCTGACAATCATCTCAAACCACCCAGAATAAATGGTGCTAAAGAAATCATCTAACTAGATGGTAAGTTTCTCAAGAATCAGGAGCTACTTCTTTGGCTCACTTTCAGAAATACAATAGTCACTGTCTTCTCCCACTGCTCCAATCCCCAGTCAACTTTTTACAAAACCGTAGATTTCACTGGAAATCATATGAGAAAGTGGCTTTTACAAAAAAAAAAAAAAAAAAAAAGAAAGAAAACTGAGGCCCTGAAAGGTTACATGATTTGGTCAAACTCATGTCAGTAATCGTAGTTGAGGCTGTATTGAGCTATAAAATAGCCATCTCACCAGGCATGGTGACACACACCTGTAATCCCAGCACTCAGCTGGGGCAAGAGAATTGCTACAAATTCAAGGCCAGCCTAGGCTACATAGTGAGTTCAAGGGCAGCCTGAACTATATAGTGAGGCCCTGTCTCAAAAAAAAAAAAAAAAAAAAAAAAAAAAAAAAAAAAAAAAAAAAAAAAAAGAGGAAAAAAATTAACCATCTAGATATAATTCCTCATTTGTACAAGATTGGATAACCTGCAAAGCTCAAGTCTTAAATAAATCATCTGGTGGTGTGAGCCTCATGTAAGTGATTAACAAAGTGCCCCACCAGAATCTTTGTGCCGGTTCTGGAGACCTCTCTTTATAACAAAGCAGGTAGCCAACCAATATTATAGAATCCACCAGGAGAGACAACATGCAGAGAGGAGGACACTGCACACCTCAAACACTGAGTCCAGTGGCTCAGAAAAGTGCTATCTAGCACATCTGGCCTGCATTTAGTCACCACTGCCCTTCACCAACCCTAATTAAAGAAATTAAAACAAATTGCTTTTGAGCATTTCATAGTGAAGTAACTGAAGACATCTTAAAGAGCAAGGCCAAATTTCACAATTATAAGGGGTTTTTTGTTGCTGTTGTTCTTTGTTTTTGTGTGTGTGTGTGTGTTTTTTTTTAACATAAGTCCTCTCAGACCAGGAGTATAGCTCAGAGGAACAGCGCCTGCCTGGCAAGTGTGAGGTCATGAGTTTGATTCCTCGTACCTAAAAAAAAAGTCTTCTCAGGTAACTTTTCAGACTTGTCTCAGAAGACTTTTGCATCCTGTTAAAAGTTGCCATTAGGTCTGACATGGTGGCAAACAACTGTAATCCCAGCACTCAGGAGGCTGAGGCAGGAGGATCATTGCAAGTTCAAGGCCAGTCTGGACTACAAAGTGAGTTAGTTCAAGGCCAGCCTGCACTGCATAGCAAAATCCTATCTGTTTCAAAAAGACCAAAAACAAAAACAAAAAAAAGGTTGCTGCTGTCCTGCACTGAAAGGGAAGCCATTAAAATACAGTTCAAATCAGGACACATCCACCTTCTACCTCAAATTAAAGACCAGAGACTTAAACTTATTTCTAGGCAAATATCCTTCACCCAATAATATAAAGACATTCTGTAAGTGGAGAATGTTGGTCCAACACAATACATTGATCAGAAATGGATTAACAGTCAGGGTGTTTAAGATCTAGAATTCACTCCATGTAAACTTGTTTAAATTTCACCCTTATCCTTACAAACCAAAAAGACATCCTAAAACTTCTATGACTTTCAGAAGAATTCAAAACCAACAATAAGCCAGGCATGGTGGCGCTCACCTTTAATCCCAGCACTCGGGAGGCTGAGGCAGGAGGATCATTGTGAGTTTGAGACCAGCCTGGACTACAAAGTGAGTTCAAGGCCAGCCTGAAGTAAATAGTGAGACCCTGTCTCAAAAAATAGGGCCAGGGATTTAGCTGACAGACATAAACACCTGCCTGGCAGGCGCGAGTTTGTGAGTTCAATCCCTGATACAAAAAAAAAAAAAAAAAAAAAAAAAAAAAAAAAAAAAAAAAAAAAAAAAAAAAAAAAAAAAAAAAAAAAAAAAAAAAAAAAAAAAAAAAAGCCAATAACAAAGGAAAACCAAACAAAACCAAAATACTAGACAAGACCAAAACCTATCATCATCATCATCATCATCATCATCGTCATCATCATCATTATTATTATAGTATTATAGCTAAGAATTCTGACATGCTAGAAAATAGAAAGCCAGGAACTATGTAATTTCATTTCAGACACTTGCAAATTATGTAATTTCAGCCTGCTAAGACTATTAATGACATGAATATAATCCTTACTTTTAAATGAGAGTAACCCACACCTGCCTTTCTCAGTTATATTCAGTAACAGGGATTAGCATTTCTGCAGGGTGACAGTTTCACGAGCAATCACAACTCCCAGGAGAGGAAATAAGCTCTGAATTTCCCATCAGGTGACACACAGCTGCTGGAAAAAAGAGCAAATGGAATGCCTGATTCCCCGGGGACAGCTGTCACTCGGCAGTAAGGCTCAGTAGGGCTCAAGTCACCAAGGAGAAAGAAAGGGCCCAAGAGACAGATTTCAGATGGCTTAAGGAAAAGCAAAACAGGCTTCAGAGTCCTCTTCAGACCTAAGTCCCAGGTCCTAGAAAAAGACCATCTCAAATGGGGACCAAAAAAAAAAAAAAAAAAAAACAGGCGTAGGACCAAAGCACTAGAGAATTTAAGAGATGATGGAAATTTAACAGAACTAATTACTCTCTCCTTCATAGACACTGAAATCAAGAAACTCGGTCACATCAGAAGTTGATGAACTTTCCCTTCTACTTCCCTCTCTATAAGGTAGCTGGCTATAAGCACTTTGAATTTCTGATTTTGCCATTTTTAGATGACTTTGGGCACATAAGCTCAATTTCTTCATCTGTAAAGTGGGGATGCGAAACAGCTGCCATAGAGTGGGTCTATGGGTAAAATAAAATGACAAAGTATTTAGCACAATGCCTGGCATGACTTAAAAACTATAAAGTATTTGCAGTGAAAGCAGCCCTTGCTAGACTCCCCATCTGCAACCACATCAAAGTTATTTTTTTAACTAAGCTCTCATTTATTTTTCAGAAAAATTAGATCTTATAACCCCTCATTAAATCCACCATATATCTCCTCTGGAGGTCCAATTATTTGGTTGGCAAACTGCTTCAGAATGCTGATTAATTCCTTTATAGGTTTCCAGAATTCCTTGCCTCAATGTTTACTTTTACTGAAGTCAGTGCCACTAAAAGAGAGTTCAGATATCCGGAGAAAATGGCACCCCACTTTTCTCAGTGCACACAAACACACAATTACAGTTTCCCCAACTTCAAGAATATGGCCCAGGCTTGAACCACCAGTGGTACATGCATGAGTGTCCCATCAGGCAATATGCAGCCATCATGCATGTACAGCCCAGTCACGAATACGTTTAACTCTTTTAGGCTAATGGGAACTGAATTCACTATAGAAACCATGAAAGCCTTAATATTTTTTATACCCACTAAAAATAATCCACAATAGCACACTATACTGTTTCCTATAATCCACTAATAGTCCAGGATAGCACAGATCCTATAGTAACCACTGAGCAACAATGTAGCAACGCCTAGTGCAGAACCAATTTTTATTTTCTATCTGTACCTTGGAAGATCTTTCTACTTTCAAAGACTTTCTCTTCCTGAGTCAACTCCATTGGCACCTTTGATACTTTTCCTGATTCGATGATTATGACTTGGAGTTTCAAAATAGAAGGACCTTGAGAAATAAAGTAACTTGAAAATTTAAAGTGAAAGAAGTCCCAAACATCATTATTGACAATTCTTTGTAGGATAATTCTTTAATGTGGTGAGCTCAAAATTGTCTCCAACACTGCCAAACATCTTGTGAGGGGATCGCCCATGACAGAACCACTGGTTTGGAATGACCTGAAACCTATACTGCTCTCCACCTACAATTCCCAACTGTTGTGAAACCGCAAACAGTTTTTAAGGAAGAAGACCGGGCAGCTGTGGAATCCCCATGTTTTGCTATGAAATCCCCATTACTGCCTCTGTCACAGGGAAAACTAAAAGCAAAGGCTACGAGCAGAAGCTGATGGCAGAGCAAGCAGCACAGCACAACACATCAGCAAACTCAGTCTGTACTTCCAAACCCTGTGTGCCAACCTCCTTCCTCAAAAACCTAATAGAACAACTCGAATTCTTCACCTTCAGTCTTTCCTGGAAGGCTTCAGTCCTAAAATACCTGCTCTGAACTCCAGTTCGCCTGTTTTCCAAATCCCTACTCCTCCTTTTAAAGATTATGCTCAAAAGGCATGAAAATTCTCACACCCTTGAAAAAAAATAATCCTCACAGCTGAAGTGCACATGCTAGAAGTTACACAGGCTGAGGGTGACTTCATCATCCATAGACTCAGACATTCAGAATTCCCATCGACACAGTACTGCCTCTTTCAATACAGACGAGTTTATGAACCAGTTCAGATTCAAAGCAATTCAGCTATCTGACCTGGACAAAGCCTTTAATTTTTTTGAACCATCTTACACATTTTTATAGTGCACAGTTCAGTAGTGTTAAGTATACTCATATCACTTTGTAATAGACCTCCAAAACATTTTCATCTTACAAAAGTCTACATGCAAGCTGGGCATGGTGGCACATGCCTTTAATCCCAGCACTCGGGAGGCTGAGGCAGGAGGCTCTTTGTGAGTTGAGACCAGCCTGGGCTAAAAAGTGAGTTCAAGGCCAGGCTGAACTGCACAGTGAGACCCTGTCTCAAAAAATAAGGCCAGGGATTTAGCTCAGAGGCTTAAGCGCCTGCCTGGTAGGCACAAGGTTGTGAGTTTGATCCCCGGTACCCCTTCAAAAAAAAAAAAACAAGTCCACATGCATTAAAGAACAGCTCCCCATTTTCCTTCCCTTCACTCCCTGGAAAACAGCAGTCTCCATTGTGTTCCTATGAATTTAATTATATTATATATCCTACAAGTGGAATCATACAGGATTTATCTTTTTGTGACTGGCTTATTTCATTTACCATAATGTTCCCCAAAGCTACCTGTGTACACAATATATGTCACAATTCCCTTCCTTTTTGTAGCTGAATAACATCCCATTGTATATAGGCACATTTTTTAATTAAGTTTATTATACATCTTAAATATATGTAATGATCACATTCATCGTAAAGAATTTGTACCTGTACATGATATCTTGATTTTTTTTGCCCATTGGCCATCCCTCCCTTCAACCCCCTCTTCCATCTTTACTTACAAAGGCTTTGCTTCTATTTTTTCCTTTTCTCATTTTTTTTTCCTTTCCCTTCCTTCTCCCTGCCCCTTTCCCTTTTTCCCCTTCCCATTGGAGCATTTTCTTCTTATTTCACAATATCTATTATTTAGGATACATTTTGGTCCTTATTTACATTTTTGGTCTCGCACACCAGAGAAACAATGTGATATTTATACATGTGTGTCTGATTTCACTTAAGGGTATTGTCTCAAGGTGCAACCATTTAATTAGAAATGTCTCGGTTATCCTTTTTTAATGACTGACTAGTACTCTCCCACATTAAAACAAAATAGCCACATCTTTATCTATTCATCACCAGTTGATGGGTATTTGGGTTGTTTCCAAGATTTGGCTAATACAAACTGTGCCACTATAAATATAGATGTGCATGTCACTGCAGTATGATGCTTTTAATTTTGGGGGAAAGACACCAAGAAGGGGAATAGTTGAGTCAAATGGGACCTCTAGTCCTAGTTTTTTGAGGAAATCTCACCACTAATTTCCACAGTGATTGCACCAGTCTACACTCCTACCAGCAGTGGAGAAGAGTTCCTTTTTCCCCACAGCCCCTCCAGCATTTGTTACTGGTTGATTTCTTGACAATAGCCATTCTTCCTGGAGATGGAATTTCAATGTTGTTGCAATTTGCATCTTTCAAATGACCATTAATGGTGAACATTTTTCACATATTAATTTACCATTTCTACTTCATCTGAGAAGTGTCTATTGATATCAGATACCCATTTTTGGACTGGGTTTTCCAATTTAGGGGAGTATAATTTCTTTGAGTTCTTTATATATTCTAGATATCAGTCCTTTGAGGAACAGCAAGCAAAAAAGTTTTTCCCATATTGGGTTATCTCTTCACTCTGTTGGTAGTTTCTTTTGCTGTGCAAAAGGTTTTTAATAAGATGAGATACCAGTCATTGGTTCTTGGTAACACTTTCCATGCAGTCAGGGATTTGTTCATAAAGTCTTTACCTACACCTGTGTCTTCAGGAATACTACCTACTCTCTCTCTTTCAGCAGATTTAGTGTTTGTTTTAATATTTAGATCTTTGATTCATTCTGAGTGCATTGTGAGACTTCGGTCTAGTTTTAGTCTTTAACATGTGTAAAGCCAGTTTTTCTAGCACCATTTTTTAAAGAGGCTATCTTTCTTCCAGTGAAGGTCTTCGCATCCTATGTCAAAGATTAGGTGTAGTAGCTGTGTTTGGAGTTCTTTCTACATCTTGTAATCTGTTCCATTGATCCTCAGGTCTGTTTTTTTGTTTGTTTGTTTGTTTGTTTTGTTTTGTTTTTTAAGGAACCATGTTGTTTTTATCATAGTAGCTATATGGTATAATTTTAAATCAAGAATTGTGATGCTTCCTGCCTTACCTTTGTTGCCCAGAACTGCCCTTGCTATTCTAGGTCACTTCTAGTACCAACTGAATTTTAGGATTGTTTTCTCTAATTCTCTGAGATATGCTATTGGTATTTCGACTGGAATTTAATTAAATCTGTATAACAATTTTGAGAATATGACCATTTTCTTCCTACCCAAAAGCAAAGGATAACTTTTTTTTTTTTTTGAGACAAGGTCCTGCTTTATAGTGCAGGCTGGCCTTGAATTTATGATGTAGCCTAGGCTGGCCTTGAACTTGCAGTGATCCTCCTGCCTCAGCCTCCCAAGTGCTGGGATTATAAGCATGCACCACCACACCCAGCTCAGAGTATTGTAGTTTTTAATGCAAAAATCTTTTATTTCCTTTGTTAGTTTGATTCCTAAGGGTGTGAGGGGGTTGTTTGTTTTGGTTTGGGGAGTGCTTTTTTTTTTTTTTTTTTTGATGCTACTGTGAAAGGTATGGTTTTCCTGATTTCTCTCAGTAAGTTTGTTATTTGCATACAGGAATACTATTGATTTGTGAGTGTTAACTTTGTATCTAGGTGTGTTACTGAATTTCATTATTAAATCTGGAAGTCATTTGGTGGAGCTTTGGGTTCTTCTATGTAGGGTATTATGTCATCTTCAAACAATGATAATTTAACTTCTTCCTTTCCTATCTTTATTCCTTTTATTTCTCTTGTCTAATTGCACAGGCTACTGCTTCCAGAACTATACTGAATAGGAGTGGTGATAATGGACATCTTTGTCTTGTTCCTGATTTTAGAGTGAAAGCTTTCAGTTTTTGAGCATTTTGTATGATGTTGGCTATTGGTTTGTCATACATGGTTTTTATCAGACTGAGATAAAGACCATCTATTCCAACTTTCTGTAGTGTTTTTATCCTGCATTGGTGTTTGATTTTGTCAGATACTTTTTCTCCATCTATTGACATGATCATATGGTTTTTTTCCTTGAGTCTGTTAATATGGTGTGTTACATTAATCGATTTGTGTATGTTGAACAATCCATGCATTCCTGAGATGAATGCTACTTGGTCATGGTGCATAATCTTTTTGATGAGTTGCTGTATTCTGTTTGCCAGTATCTTATTGAGGATTTTTGCATCTGTGTTTATTAATGAGATTGGCCTGTAGCTCTCTTTTATGGTTGGATCTTTTTCAGTATCTCTGGTATCAGGGTAATTCTTGCTTACAGGAATGAATTTGGGAATATTGATTCCCTTTCAATTTCCCTAAGGAGTTTGAGAAGTAGATCTTCTTTAATTTTTTTGTGAATTTAGCAGTGAATCCATAAGGACCTGGGCTTTGTTCATTTAAGCTCGCTGTGCTTTTCTGATATGGGAATTCACTGCTATAAATTTCCCTTGTAGGATTGCTTTCATTGCATCCCGTAAGTTCTGGTATGTGTATTGGCATTATGGTTTAATTGTAAAAGTTGTCTGATTTCTTATTTAATTTCATTTGTGACCAACTGGTTGTTCAGGAAGGTGTCATTTAATTTCCATGTGTTTATGTAGTTTTTGTGGTTTCTTTTGCCATTGATTTCCAATTTCATTGCACTATGGTCTGATAATATCCATAGAATAATTTCAATTCCTTTGCAATCCTGTTTTTTATATCTGATATTCTTTCTTCTCCATGGTTCATTCAGTTGTGTATACTTTCAATAACATCTTTAATCTGGATATCTGTTTCAATCTGTTTTATGAATTTCATTTCCTTCCTATGTTGGGCATTTCTGATTTCCATAGTTTCCTAAGTGCCTCTATTACTTTATCTGTGTCTACCCTAGAGTCACTGAACAAGTCCTTCATTATGATTGTCATCTCTTTTTTTGTCTAAGAGATTATTTCTGATCTGATATTCTCTGTAGCCTCATTCATCTGATTTTTTACTTCTGCTGAGACCATTTCAGAAAATTCAGGTGGGTGGCTTCTGATTTCCTCTATGTTGGTGTCCCCTGGACTTGTCCTGGGTGACCTGACAGTCTAGAGTTGCATTTTGCTTCAGCGTCTTGTCACTCTCTGGTTTTTAAATTTTAATTTGTTTTCTCCGTTGATGCTTGTAAATTGCTTATGGTAGGTAGCTTTATCACTAGTATTGAGGGTCCCCTAGGAAATGGCTATTCCCCAGAGATGTCTTCTAGGTTAAACTGGCTCTAGAGTGCCAAAATCCAAACTTCCCAATGTTTTGTTTTGTTTTGTTTTGTTTTTTTGGTAGCACCAGGGATTGAAATCACAACCTCGCACCTATCAGGCAGGCATGTAAGCCACTGAGCCAAATTCCCAGCCCTAGTTTTTTGAGGCAGGGTCGCACTATGTAGTTCAGGCTGGCCTTGCGCTCACGTTGTAGTCCAAGCCGTCCTCAAACTCACAACACTCCTCCTACCTCAGCCTCCTGAGTGCTGGAATTAAAGGCATGCACCACCACACCCAGCTAGCACCAAGTCCTTTGATATTGGACTATGGTGATCCTTATGACCCCAGACAATTACAGTGTTGTCATACAAGGGAGAACACCAATTACAATGGGCATGACACCCTGACTAAAGTAGTACAATTAGCAATAACAATAGCATCAAGCTCAGCCTAGAAACTGACGAATTGTGGTAACTATTTGTGATACCTTTAATCATAGGAACAAGATCTACAGTTACATAACAAAATGCAACATAAACCAGGAACTTGTGTCCAGTGAGTTTCACCTTAGTAGAGTGATTTTACACTTGGAGGAGGGGAGTTGCTAAGAGAGACAGGGGAAAAAATAGAGAGATAAATAAAGAGAAATATACTAGAACTAAGACTAAAGGACAAAAAACTGATCACCCAAGCTTTGAGAAACTGAAGAAGAGGCCAGGAGAGAAAAAATGAAGGTGAAAGCAGAACAATATTTCAGGGAACCAGAAAGACTAACAACAATATTCACTCACTTGGAAATATCAAAAATCAAGGAACACAATTGAAGAAACAGAGGAAAAAAAAGATGAACAAAACAAAACAAACAATAAAAGTAAAAACCTACCGGGCATGGTGGCGCACACCTTTAATCCCAGCACTCAGGAGGCTGAGGTAGGTGGAGCATTGTGAGTTTGAGGCTGGCTTGGGCTACAACTTGAGCAAGGCCGGCCTGAGCTACACAGTGCGACCCTGCTTCGGAAAAAAGTAGGGCTGAGAGTTCGGCTCAGTGGCCTAAGCACCTGCCTGGCAGGTGTGAGTTTGTGAGTTCGATCCCCATACTGAAAAAAACAAAAAAGTAAAAACCTAAGCAAAAGAAAAAAAGATGAAAAAAAGAAAACAGAAAATAATAATAACAATTTAAAAATTTATCTGATTTTCACAGGTCTGTGGCAGAGTCCCAGTCACAGCACAAGTCTGTGCTGGGTGACCCCACCAAGTCTGCAGTAGGATTAGTGCTGTGCGCAGGGCTGATCATGGCCTCTGGAGTGCAGCCAGAGTCTTCAGCCAGCAACTTTCTGGATGTCCCTTGGCAATCCACCATGTCTCCTTATCCAGTTTGTTTCTGTGTCACTCTCCCAGTTGCTATGGCACCTTTAGACAGAGCTGGCATGTGGCTGCTCCCAGTGCCATGTACAGTTGCCCCCTTCCCAGGTCATGCACAGCCTCCTCTGTCCCACGGCACTGGCAGGTCTCCCTCTCCTCTCATGCCGCTGAGATCAGAGTGGGGGGAGTGCTGCCTGCCAACTCACTGCCGCTGCCACCACTGCAGAAACAGCCAAAGGCTGTTCAGGGCCCACTTCGCTCTCCTCTCTCCCTGCTGGGAGCAGGGTGGGGGAGCACTGACTTTCCACTCATTGCTGCACAGCAGACCACGGCTGCTCGGGTCCTGCATCTGCCCCCTCCCTCACACCCCTGGGAGCAGGGCAGAAGGAGGGGTGCTGTCCTACTCGTTACCTTCACCATAGCAGCTGTGGTCCCTAACCTTGTTGTCACTAGAGTTAGCTGCTATGGTGCACAATGAAAAAATACCAGCGGCCCATCAGAAAGGGAGCAGCTCCCTGCTCATTTACCCCTGTATGTGCCAGTGAAATTTGCTACCAGGCTGCAGCGTCCTCTGTTTGGAGGAAGGCAAAAGCAGCAAGGCTCATAGCCCAAATCTGTCCCGTGTGGCTTGCGTTTGCCATGCTATTACAGTCCATCAGTTTTTGGGAAACTTCCCTGAATGGCAGTTTCTGCTCCGCGTACAGGCAGAAGACTCACAGACAGCCTTCTGGGCTGCTTTGCCACTTTATACAGTTCTATGTTTATGTTTGCTTGATCTACAAGTCTCTTATCTCAGACTGATTTTGGCCTCAGAATATACGCCCTTCCTTTCTTCCGATTACCTGTGTTTTTAGTTGATTTTTTCTGAGTAACTCCGTGGTGGCTCCTCCTCTATTCAGCCTGTTGAACATCCCATGCACCACATTCTGATTCCCCCTTCATCTGCTGGTGGATGGCTAGCTTGCTGCCACCTGTTAGCTGCTGTGAATAATGCTGCTAAGTAGAGTGTGTGCTTGTATTTCAAGACCCTGCTTTCAATTCTTTCTGACACATACCAGCAGTGAAAACTGTTGGACTCCTGTAGATAACTCTACTTTTAATTTCTTGAGGAAATACTATACTTTTTTGTAGCACAAATCCTTTCATCTTTTGTAATTTGGGTCAAATTATCATTTTTACAAATGGGGCTAAATGAGAAGATCTCTCGCTCACATCTTGGTTTGACCCTTACTGCTAATAAGAACCTCAACCAACCAGGCCAGCACACTTTCCTGTCTGTCTCATCACTGCTCTGCAATGGAAAAACTTGTGATACCCGTTCTCTAAAACCATTTCTAACACAGATCTCACATTTACCTGCCATCAGATCCTCAAGTCACTGTTAACTTCTCTAGATTTTCAAGCAAAAAAAGCCACATATGGGGCTGTTTGCTTTCCCCCCACCCAGTGCTACAAGCACAACCTAGAAATGCAGACTAACCTCTGACCCCACACGTTCCATCAGTGGACGTGGCAGTGATCCTGCGTCACACCACTGTGGGGTAAGGAGACAAGACTGACAGAACCACGAACAGCAGTCGTCCTCGCCAACAGTGGCTCCAGCCCTGAGCCCAGAATGAGATGGCCACTTGGACAAAAGCTAAGGCAAGCCAGTCTGTCTTTCGATTCTTGCTGCTCAAAAATATGGTCCTTACACAAGCAATAGTGAGCTTTCGCAAGAGCATATTAGAAACTCGGACTCTCAGGTCCACCTCCGACTTTAACAGAACCTGCATTCTGACAAGACGCCCCGGAGATTCACACACGCACTGAAGTTTCAGATAACAGAGATAGTAAGTTCATAGCTAAATGAAGCCAGAGGACAATTAAATCATGCTTAATGTATCCTCAGCCCAGGCACAGTGAAGCACACCTGAAATCTCAGCTACTGGGGAGGCTGAGGCAGGAGGATCACAAATTCCAGGCTAGTTTGAGCAATTTATCAAGACCTTGTCTCAAAATAAAAAGGGCTGAGGATGTGACTCAGTGGTAAAGTGCTTGCCTAGCATGTGCTAGGTCTTGAATTCAATCCCATTATCATCAAAAAAAAAAAAACTATCATTAATGCCACTAAAAACATTGGTTTATATTTGCAGGTAGGCTGCATAAACCAACGTGCACCCAGCCAACTTTTCCACAGTAAGTAGTGAATTCCTACACTGTTAGACCATGAAGTTACTGCTCCCTTAGTGTCTTAGACTAATTTGAATTACAGTCTAGAAATGACCGTCACGCAGCGCATGTTAATTCAATCACTGCTAACATGGAGAAAGATACATGTTCTGACCCCGATGAACTGTCCCAGAACTGTCACTTCACTTGGTTCTGCCAGTGTCCCTGAATCACTTCCTCAAGTCCCCACATCGTCATCCTCCCTCGCATTCATCTTCAGTGGGGATTAGCTTTTCTGTTTATTCATGATTTGTACACAGCCTACTTCCTAAAAGGATTTTATGTGGCTTACAAAGGTAAACAGGATAAGCAGAATTAACAAAACCATATAAAAGTCTTCTTTCCTTTGCAGACTTCTCCCTGCCTTCCCTGCCCCACTTAGGGAAAGAAAGAAGAACTTAATGTGATGGATGAATTCAAGATGAATGGGGCGGGGCACGGTCTGCTGAGCCCCTCCTTCACGCGGTCAGGGAGTAATCAGCACCGGAGGAGGAAAAGCCAGGTGGGCGCTGACCAGCGTGGGGAGACCCGAGGCTACCACAGGGCCTGGGCCCAGTTTGCCTAGGGCCGGATGGATCAGTTCATTTGATGCGGTGACTATTGAAAGTCTACTTGTTCAAAGATAGGGGCTGTGTGCTTCCACTTCATTTCTCCAGGTTTCAAAAGTGATAGTTTGGCCCCCATTCATTTACAAGCCTTTGTCATGTTTTTTCAATTAGCTCAGGATTCAAGTGCAGGAAAAAAAAGAAAAAAAAAAGACGCTATCTCTTAGGCCCCTTCAAAATCTCAACAAAAAAGATCAGGAAAACCTTATCCCTTAAGGCATTTTGGAGGGATTTTTAATAGTGGCCAGAAAAAGACCAAGAAAGTCCTGAACATCCTGGTTATCAAGGTAAAAGGGGAAACGCGCCCTGTAGCTGATGTGACAGGGACACTCGGTACTTCCCCACAGACGGGAAAATCTAAAAGCTGCCATCCCCGGTCACATCAGCCTCAACAGGCAGAGCGCTGGACTCCAACCAGTAGGATGTCACTGAGCGCAGCCACCCTGGCCTGCTCCTCTTCTTCCTGCAGTGGGGCACAGGTGTGAGGCCAGAGGAGCTGCAGTCATGCCCAGGACAGCCGGGCAGAAACACAGTGGAAGGCCGAGCCTGCCCAGGTGGCTCATTGCGGGAGACAAAGGAACCCCGCACTTGTCGACCCCAGCGGTGCACTCGGTTAGGTGCTTCCAGTCACCACTGGACTAAAAGATACATATGTGCATGTTTCAGTATTTATGGTACTGCAGATTAAATCACGTGGCGCAGATCCACAGCACGCAGATGTAAGCTGCAAAGCTTTCCACACAGTTTTTTGGTTTTTTTGTTTTTTGGGGGTTTTTTTTGGTACCAGGGATCAAACTCACAACGTCATACCTGCCAGGCAGGCACTTACACCACTGAGCGAAATCCCCGGCCCTATTTTTTGAGACAGGGTCTCACTATGCAGTTCAGACTGGCCTTGAATTCACTTTGCAGCCCAGGCTGGTCTGGAATTCACAAAGATCCTCCTGCCTCAGCCTCCCGAGTGCTGGGATTAAAGGCATGCATCACCACGTCCAGCTATTCCACACAGTATTTCTAAGGAGAGATTTCATGTCCCCCCCCGCACCACCACCACAGTTATAAAAAATAAGAGTTGGAGGAATACCTCAATGGCACAGCATCTGCCTAGCATTCACAAGGTCCTGGGTTCAATACCCAGCACACCCTCACTCCCAAAAAAGATATATTTAAGGACATGTGTATTCAGAAAAACATCTAACTACATACACACACACACACACACACACACACACACACACACATATATATGCATATATATAGTGTTTATGTTAATGTTTACAAAATCTTGACAAAATAGAACTCAAATAATTTCAAGTTCACTGTACCTTTAAAGGACTGAGGAACAGTTAAAAATAAGAAAACGCAGCCAACTCAGATTTTTTTTCTTTTTTTTCTTCCTTTTTTTTTTTTTTTTTTTTTGTGGAACCAGGGATCAAACTCACAACCAAGCGCCTACCAGACAGGTGCTTAAGTCACTGAGCCAAACTCCTGGCCCTAGTTTTTTTGAGGCAGGGTCACACTACGTAGCTCAGGCCAGCCTTGCACTCCCGTTGTAACCCAAGCTGGCCTTGAACTCACAAGGCTCCTCCTACCTCAGCCTCCCCCAAGCACTGGGATTAAAGGCGTGCACCACCACGCCCAGCTAGATTTATTTTTTAAATGATGATCCAGCCAGCGCTCTGTATCACATTCTGCACAAACAGGTACGCGTCTTTGTAATGTTAATGTCTCCGCCTGGTCTCCCCAGTCATGGGCTCCATATCCAGTGACTCAATCAAGTACTGATGAAAAATATTAGGAAAAAAAAACTTGTCTGTATTACATACAAACCATTTTCTTTCCCCCCATGCTAGGAGTTGAAGCCAGGGCCTTTGCAGTGAGCTGTATCCCCAGACTTTTTTAGTCTTTGACACAGAGTCTTGCTGAGTTGCTAAGTTGCCCAGGCTGGGCTCAATTTGAGAATCTTTCTGCCTCAGTCTCCCACAGCACTGGGATCATAGGCATGTGCCACGAACGCAGGCAGATTTTTTTATCTTATCATTATTCCCTAAACAATACAGAATAACCTAGGATTTAAGCAGTAGTAGATGCTAAAAGTCATCAAGAAATGATTTAAAGTACAGACATATGTTATGTGCAAATACTATGCCATTTTTTGGGTGAGCTGACATTCTGCTTTGACAACAAAGTATTGCCCCAGAACACTTGCTCACACCGAATCCCACCTCACTCTCCAAATATTCCAAAGAGGGAAAAAATGTTATCATCTGTCTTGAGAGAGGAGGCGGTAAAGAGTTTGTCTAAAACCGCAGGAGCAGCATGACTAGAATAAAGCTAAACTACAGATTTTCTGCCTCTGTCTCTAGTACTCTCTCTGAAGCCCAGTGCCAATGCCCACCGCTGTCTGTGGCAGAGCCAGACGGTGGTTAAGGGGACTCCCCGGGGAGCTGGCATAGCTGGCGCCCATGCTGCTTGACGGACAGCTGGCCCCCACTACTCTCTGCTTATCCTGAGTACCACGCGATTGGAGCCTCGGCTTTTCATTGTAGACACACACCTTTTTCTTTCCTTTCCCACCTGATTAGTCCTTCTCTCTCTCTTCCCTGGTGGTTCACAGATTTCTTGCCACCAAAGGATCACAGTCTCTCTCTCTTTCTCCTTCAGGTCTAATTAGAAACCACAGCCTAGTCACTTGTCCTCCACCTGGTAAATACCTACAGAGCTCCCTCCGTGCTCCTGGGCAATGCTTAGCCTCGCTCCTCGCGGAGTGGTTAGGCCCACGGAGTGGTGCGAGCCCTGCCGTCTCCCATCTATGAACACTTGGCTTCTACACTCACAGCTGCCAGAATGTTAACACAGAACTTTCAAAAGATGAAGATATAAAATTGCTTTCCATTTCAGTGGTTTTAATATTACTTTGGATATCTCTTCCTGCCTGTCATTACTAATGTGCTACTTGATTTTTCTCTTTATCTTTTTCTCTTTTTTTTTTTTTCTTCTGTGGTTTTAGTGGGAAGTTAGAAAGACTGACAGGAAGGCTAAGAAAAGGGTGGGGGTGAAAAAGGAAATACAGAAGAGCAGTTTTGTGAAAAATAACAAAATTTAGTTTAATCCATTACTTACTAGGAAAAAAATCTTGTGTTGTAAATAGCTAACACTGCTCATATCCTGAGACCACAGAAGCCTCTTTCATCATAATGTGTACAGCAATGGCATCAGAAGCACCTTCTTAATTTTTTTTTTGTTTTTTTGTTTTTTTGTTTTTTGTTTTTGAAACAGGGTTTCACTATGCTGTTCAGGCTGGCCTTGAACTTACTTTGTATAGCCTCCAACTCGCAGTAATCCTCCTGCCTCAGCCTCCTGAGTGCTAGGATTACAGGCATGCGCCACCATACCCGGCTTCCTTGCCTACTTGCTTGCTTGCTTGCTTTCTTCAAGGTCTTATTATGTAATTAAAACTGGCCTTGAATGCACCGTATAGTCCAGGCTTCCCTTGAACTTGCAGTGACCCTCTTGCCTCAGCCTCCTGAGTGCTGGGATAACAGGTGTGCATCACCATGCCAGAGTCCTGGAAAGACTACTTCAAAAGATTCCAAGAATAATCTTGTTTTGATCATGTCTTAAACTTCTGACCAGTTCTGCATCTATCTGTACCATACCCAAACTATGGGCCATGGCACACCCTTTGGTTGCTATCAACCTTCAGAGTCTCTTGCCAGAGAGCCACACAGCCTGGGGAGCTGCTCGGGGCTCTGCCAGAAGGCACCACTTGAGGCCCAAAGCAATCACTTAAACCTGAGCTTCAGTTTCCTCATTCATACAATAAAGAAATCAACCCCCATTCAAAAGACCATTAAGAACATTAAATAAGAAAATACATGTAAGATTTCTGATACTCAAATCACTATATGGAGGTCTATTTAACATAAAGGAGAATTCTCATTGGTTTCCTTAAGAATGGATCCTAAGGTAGTCATCAAAAAAAGGTTTTTCACAACTCAATTTAGCCAACATCAAGAAGGGCCTGTGGGAAGAGAATAGGAGGAGGAAAGCAAGCATCATTTCGGTAACTTTCTTTCCCTTAGACATGTCACTTTCTACTGCTACCTCAAACTGGCAATGCTTCTTCATCACCCTGGAAGCTCCTCAAATACTGGAACTATGTGTCATTTTTTGGTCTCCTCAAAATTAGCACAGGGCTGGGGATGTAGCTCAGTGGTAAAGCACTTGCCCAGCATGCCTGAGGTCTGGCCGTGCCCCACCAAAAAAATAAAGAATTAAAAACCCTAGCACTGTGCCTGGCACAGAGTATACATTTAATATACTTTGCTCTTTTTCTTCTTGCTGAGGAATCAATACCAGACAAATTAGATCCCAGGGTTCTTAATATCTATGAGAGGATGTTGTCCCTTTGCATAAGCCCTCTAATTCTGATACAGAAAATTTGTGTCAATGGTACCCAGAAGTGGGATGGAAGGGAGATCCAAGTTTTCAAAACAAATGAAGGCAAAGATCAGGAAAAATATGAAACCCAGGCGAAGTAGAACACACCTTTGATCCCAGCACTTGGGAGGCTGAAACAGGAGCATTGCCTAGAGTTTGAGGCCAGCCTAGGCTACATAGTGCAACCTTGTTTCAAAAAAAAATAAAAGGAATATGAAAAATAATTTGAGAGCCAGGAGTGGTGGCTCATGCCTTTAATCCCAGCGCTCAGGAGGTTGAGGCACGAGCATCGTTGTGAGTTTGAGACCATCCTGGGCTACAAAGTGAGCTCAAGGTGAGCCCGAACTGCATAGCAAGATCCTGTCTCAAAAAAACACAAAAAATACATAATAATAATAATTGGAGTAATTACACATTCTATCATTCTAAAGATTATTTTCAAAAAGAGAAAAGTATCTGACAATCATTCACTCAACCACAATTGAACTTAGCATCACTGATGAATGGCCAGACATGTGTAACATAAAACTCATACAGTACTTCCTATGAAAAGCCAGGCATGCTGACACATGTCCGGAGTGCCTGTAGTCCAAGTACTTGGGAGGCTGAGGCATGAGGATTCACACGAGTTTAAAGCCAGCCTGCACTACATAGAAAAAAGTATTTCCCATGAAGTAGTTTGACCAAAAACGTTCTGTCTGAATTTAATCATGGCTGAACTACCAGTATACAGGGATCACAAGGACCGCAGGATCAAGCTAAGTCAATCACGGATATAGCCAGAAGGCAGAACATTCTACAAATCAACTAGCCGTGTTCCTCCAAAAAACTCTATGTCATAGAAAAAAGAAACAAGTTGAGGTACTGTTCTGGATTAGCAAAGGCTACCAGGCTAAATAGCTGCAGGAAACAAATGAGGGAGCCTGTATTGGTTCCTTGTTTTAAAAGATAATTATTAGCCAGGTATGGTGGCACACACCTGTAATCCCAGCACTCAAGGGAGGCTGAGGCGGGAGAATCATTTCGAGTTAGAGACCAACCTAGGCTACAAAGTGAGCTCAAGGCCAGCCTGAACTACATAGGCATACCCTGTCTCAAAAAGAAAAAAAAAAAAAAAAGGTAATTATTGGCCAGGCCTGAGGTGTCTGTAATTTCAGTATTCATGCCAGCATTTGGAAGCAGAGGCAGGAGGATTGCTGTGAGCTCAAGGCCACCCTGAGCTACATAGCAAGACCCTATCTCAAGAAAACAAAGAAACAAAAGAGTAATTATTATAAGACTTTGGGGGGACAATTGAGGAAATTGAATCTAGACCGGGTATTTGATGATACCGGGGAATGATTATTAACTTTCTTTAGGATATTAATGTTTTTGCAGCTATGTGAAAGAACCACACACACATACCCAGCACTGGAGATCAGACCCAAAATGTCACACACACAGCAAGGGTTCTACCACTGACCTACATCCCCGGTCCTTAGGTTCCCTTTATTTTTAGAAGGTGCTTAATGAAGGTTAGTGGTATTTGCAATTACTTTCAAAGAATGTAACTCCTTACCCAAAAAAATTATGTTTCTTTACACATATACACACAGGTGGAGAAAAGAGATGTGACAAAATGAACAATTACTAAGTCGAGGTGCTGGGTATGTTGGTGTTCATTAACCTATTGTTTTGACTTTATGTTTAAGTTTTTCATAGCATTGGAAGACACGGAGGCAAAATAACAACCAACTTATTTTCTGCCCAGAATGGAAATTTCTTTCTCTTGCATTTACAATAAAAATAAGCCATAAAACTCTTCCTAATGCATTTGGCCATTTACTGAGGCCTACTGGGACTCAAATACCCTTCTCAAACAGCTCCCAGGAACTGTGGTTATACTGAGGACAAGGCATAACCCTTTCACACTGAATATCTTTTTTATTGTCCTTTGACAATCTTATCATTCATAGTGTGGCCCTGCAACCCTATCAGCAAATTAACAGTAAATTACTAATGTAACTGTTTACTTACCATCTTAATTTTTTAGCAAAGTTAAATTCTTTATCTTGTTTTAGTTGAACTCTAGTAGAGAAACGGAAAGATTTCCAGTGTGACAGATAACGACCCTTCCCATGGGTTTAAATCCATCCCTTAGAAGTCCAGTTTTGAAGATGCAGCTACTACAGGGAGGTGCTAACCTCCACACAGATTTATTTCTAGGAAGTAAATCACCCCTAACCCTAACTGTCCAGCCACACCTGAGCACCCTATACTCCAGCCAAGAACTCCGTCCACTGGTGTTGATTTGTGCAAGGCAGCACACCAAACTCCAGAACCTCTGCCCTTCAGAAGATACTGATTAATTTTCCCAAGTTCATGTCACCAAAGTTCTTCAATTCACAATAAAAACAGCTTTGGATAACCTTACAACTTGTGGTATTGCTTCTGGGTGAAGATAAGCTAGTCCTCTGACCTTTCAGGGTTTTGTTGGTGTTTTTAATAGCAAAGCAGGTGACGTGTACAGAATACGGATGTGCAGGTAATAAAGACAGACTTATGGAATCCAGCTACCATGACCTTTGTTGGAGACAATAAAAGGCAACAGTAAACCCGGCGTGGTGGTGCATGCTGTTAATCCCAGCACTTGGGAGTCTGAGGCAGGAGGATAGTTGTGAGTTTGAGACCAGCCTGGGCTACAAAGTGAGTTCAAGGCCAACTTGAACTGCATAGTGAGACCCTGTCTCACAAAATTGGGCTGGGGATTTAGCTCAGTGGCATAAGCGCCTGCCTGGCAAGTGCGAGGTTGTGAGTTTGATCCCCGGTACCAAAAAAAAAAAAAAAAAAAAAAGTAGATGGAAGCAGTCAGGACTTCAAAACTTCACACACTACTACTTCTTCCTTCCTGAACCCTTCTAAGAAGGATGGACAGCTACTAGAAAATAAATTCGATAAAGCAGAACTTTTCCAAAAATAGGCAGCAAGAGAGAGACACACTATCCCAGAGTTTTAAATCTGTATTGCTTAGGAAAAGACAAATGTGGGTCTGAAAATTAGTTCCAAGAACTCTTCATTGATTCTCCCCCAAATCCCAAACACACCACACCAGAGCTAAAACATAAAAAGTAAACCTTAATTAATAATATATTTTGAAATGCAAAATAACATCTTTCCTTTTGGTTTTTGGAAGGAAAGTAAGTTTCGGTATGAGTCAAACTTATCTGTGAGAAGAGGAAATTCTTACCTAGGTACAAGGATGCGTTTTCTTTCTTAACATTATCATCTAAGTAGGTTGGTCCCAGGGTGTAAATGGGTGTGGAGCCCATTCCGATGAGAATCTGTGCACAAATGAACAAAGTCACATAGACCCAGTGATTGTTTCCTCCTGAGTCCTTCGGGCAGGGAGGAGGCTCCAAAGTGGTCGTGGAGTTGCCATTCTGACACAGGCCGTCGTTGGTGGCCGAGGCGTTCAACTCTTGGATCTGGTAGGGTGGGGAGATGAAGTGAGGTAAGGCGAAGAGCGCAGCGCCCACGGCGATGAGCAGTCCGCCCACGGCCAGCCACAGGGGCCGCCGACCGCGGCCGCCGAAGTAGCTGACGAACACCACCACCACCAGGTTCCCGATGTCAAAGCAGCTGACCAGCAGCCCGGACTCGGAACTCTTCAGGCTGTAGCGCCTTTCGATGGTGGTGATGACGCTGCTCAGGTACCCGGAGACCATCAGCGCCTGGATGAAGGTCAGAAAGCACATGCACACCAGGAAGCAGCGGGAATCGGTGAGGACCACGTGGAGGCACCTTCTCTCTCGCAGCGGGGCCGCCGACGCTGGACCGGCCTTGGCGAGGTCCATCCTGGGGTTGCCGTCCACAGGCCCCGCCGACCCGTCCGAGGGGGACGGGGCAGAGGGGCTGGGAGCCGACAGGTCCTGGCCTTGCTTCAGCTCCTGGGGGCCCGAAGAATCCAAGCAGGCCAAGGCCGGCGTGACGTCCACACTCTCGGGGCCGCGGCTCGGCCGGCAGGAGGCGCTGTTCAGGGCCGGTAAACTCTGGGACCTGAAGGTCTCGGGTTCGCTCTCCGCGTGGACAGCTCCTCCCGCAGCCCGCGCCTCCCGCTGCTCTCCCCCGGGGGGCTGCGGCCCAGTACTTTCGTCCATGGCTCTAAGAACTCGGGTTCGCTCTCTGATCCCACACCAGGGCTCCGACGCTTCTCATCCACCGGCACCAGAGACCGAAGCCAGGCCCACTCAGGCGCGCCCACTTGAGAGCGGGGCTGGGGTTGGCAGAGCCGCGCGGCCCGGCATCCTCACCAGCAGGCAGGCGCCTAGGACATCCCGACCTCAGGTGCGGCCCCGAGGCGCTGCAGCCGCGTGCCGCGGGAGATGGGGGTCCCCGGGGTCCTGCGAGGAGCCCTGCTCGGCGTCCACCTCCAGCCGGTTGCTCGCGGCAGGCGCCTGGAGAGTCCCGGGCGCATCCCCGCCACCGCTCGGCCGGTGCCCGAAGCCAGCGCGCCCCTGCCCGGCGTGGGGGCGCCTAGCGCTGCTGTCCGCACGGCATCCTGTCGGCTGCCACAGGGGGCCCGGGTCCCGGTCACCTGGGCTTGTGACACCCTCGGGGGTGACGCTGCCAACCTGTAAAGCAGAGGGAGCACGGTCAATGAAGGGTGGCTAGGACCAGCGTCCTGGCTCCCCGTGGGCCCGCGCTAGGTGACCCCAACGGTCTCGAGTGGGACGCAGAGGCGAGCGAGCAGCCGAGTCCCGGAGGAGGGGGCGGCTGCCGGCTGCGGCCTCAAGTCCCGGAACAATGAGCAGCAGGCGGTCGCAGAGACGCTCCCCATTGTCTGCTACGGACCTGCCCCCGCCCCGCCCCTTTTGCCTTACACTGTACATTTGCTTTTATATGTTAATAATTATCAGCCTGGCAGCTCTGACTCACAGGCAGTGTCTTTTATGCCAATGAACTAATTACAACCTTTTCGTCCTCCTACTCCATTACCCGGAATAGAAAATGCCCAAAAGAACAAAGGAAAGTTTTTTTTTCTTTTTTACAAACACACAATGCATTCGCAATTTTTAAAAAAGAAAGAGAAGAAAACTACGGCGTACAAATGTGTGTGCACCCTTGAGCGCCGGCACGTGTGCGCGACTAGATGGGCATCTGCTCATCAGACACCCACTGAAAGCCAAAGGCAGCAGCAAAAAGGTCAACGTGCTTGCCTCTTTATTCCCAAGACTAAAAATAGCCCCCTGCCCGAAAGAACTATTCAGTTACAAATACCAGGGGCATCCGAGGCTGTGGCCCACACCAAGTTGCAAGTGCAACTGAAAATCAATTTGCTTTGCCGATGGGCTGGGAAAGCTGCAACCAAACAAAGAGCTTCTGGCACGTTGTCACCGCGCGAGGCACGAGGAGCCCCGGCTCCGCGCACGCAGGCCGGCGGCGAGGTGAGCCCTGGACCAAGAGCACCCGGGGAACGTGGGCCTGGGGTGCGCGTGCGCGGACACACACACACACACCGGCGTGGACGTGTTGGAACCCCTCGCGCGATCCCGCACCCAGCTGGAATTCACGAGTGCCAAACACAAGCGCGCCCCTGGGTAAGCCCGGGTCCGATCTCGGGGAGCCCCATTTCACTCCTCGCCTTGGGGCGATATGCACCAGGTGGGAGGGAGCCACGCTCCGCCGCTTTGGGCTTCATCCTGCGGCGCGCTTTTGTGATGCTGCCGGCAAATGAAAAGGAAGGCTGAAGGAGAAAGCGAGGAGGCCAGGCGGCCAGAGTCGAGCGCTCCGGCTTCCCCTCGGCTGCGCTGGCCGGACTGGCTCTTAGATTGCCGGTCTGCCAGCCGCACGCAAGCCCGGGCTTCCCCGCTGCGGTTCTCGCAGGCTCCCCTCTGCGGGAGCCCCCCCAGCCGTGGCGCCGAGCAGGGAATCCCGGCGTCGGAGCCCCCGCCCGGGCGGGCACCCCCGGCGCAGCGCAGTCTCGATGGAACCACGGAGAGCGGAGGGGAGCTTCCCCGAGCGCGCTGGAATGCCAGGGATAACCGCGTGTGCGCGCGCGCGCGTACACATACTCACACTCACACTCACACACGCACACGCACACAAGCCGCCGCGGGAAGGCAGGGCTGCAGGAGACGGCTCGCCGAGCTGCCCAGCTACTCACTAGCGAGGCTGTGGTCCGCCTGGCCGAGAGTGGAGCGGCGGGAGGCGGGGACTGTGGAGGTGCGGAGTAGTTGGTAGCTGCCGGCGAAGGCCGCCCCGCTCCAGCCTCGGAAAATCAGTGAATGAGACTGCGACTTAGGCTGAACTCTTTCCCTATTCCTCGCCTGCCACCCAAGCCTCTCCTCCAGACACACGCGCACAGAGACGCGCCCCGAGCGGAGCAGCAGAGGGCGCAGGCGCGCGGGCAGCCACCCAGTCCAGCCCGCAGGCTGCCAGCCACCCCGCTGCCCTTCACCTGCAGGACGGGGAGGGAGGCGCAGACACCGGAGGGAGAGAGACATCGGAGGATGAGGAAGAGACTGCGCTAAAGATTTACTCCGGTGCTTTTATTATTTCTGTGCCCCGGGAGCCTGCCATGGCTTACACACCATAGTAGATTCTGACGACGAAAGATGAACAAGATAGGATTCCTGGAGTGAGGGGACCTCTGTCTTGTCGGAGAAACACCTATGTAAATGACTTATCACAATGCAGTGCATTCTGTACACCATCCTACCGACCGGAGAACCTAATATCCATTAAGCAGGGAAGGCATATGCAATGGCACTGGGGCACAGCCCTACAAGTAAACAGGTCAGTGAATTGCGGGGAGACTGCTGAGGTGCGAGACTCAGCTACAAGAGTTGCAGAGTAGAAAAAGCCTGCAAGGGTTTCATAACTTGTGAACTGTCGAGGCTGAGGGGCCTGTGACATTTTTATTTCCTGGCCAGAAAGCTGGCTGTGGCAGTAAACAGTAGACTAAAGAGAGACCTCACAGTGGGCAGAGACAAGTTAGAAGGCAGTCTCAAGCCAAATGCGATGATGTAGGGGCAGAGAAAGGAACCGATTGAAAACACAGTAAGAAGGTAGCTGTGGGCAGACTCTACAGATGACATAATTAGAGCACGGGCCAATGGACCAATGTGGGTCAGCTCCCAAGTGTCATGTTTAGGTGAGAATGTGATGTCCAATAAAAGTGCAAGGAGAAGCGGGCTGGAGAGGGAAAGATTATTCTTTTATTTATTTTTTCTTTTTTTTGGTCTTTTTGAGACAGGGTCTCCCTATGCAGTTCAGGCTGGGCTTGAGCTCACTTTGCAGCCAAGGCTGGTCTCAAACTTGCAACAATCCTCCTGCCTCAGCCCGCTGAGTGCTGGGATTACAGAAGTGCACCACCATGTCCGGCTTTCTCTACTTTTCCATTCTTTCTTGCACGGTAATGCCTGGAAAAACTTAAAAAATTAAAAGTAATTTTTGTAAAAATTATGTTTTCCAGGCTCCCTTGTAGATAGGGCTCTGGATTTGAATTGATGCCCCTCAGTGAGTCTTGGAAGGTAGGATGGGGCACAGGCCTTGTCTGTTTTAGCTGTCTCGTGCCTGCAAGCAGGTCATGGAAACATGGTTATTTTTCTAAATCAAAATTTTGTTGCCCAAACTGTGGCTTCTGGGTGCTGAGAGGCAGTTACAGCATGGACCACTTTGTGGTGACTGGGAATCTTGCCACAGCAGTGTCCTGAATTCAGCAGAACAGTGAGAGGCCTATGGTTCCCCACCACCCGGATCATAGCAGAGATAAAAACTTCCCAGGCAGGATGGATCCACGGTGTTCTAAACAAGCTGTTCCTAGAAGGCGTGTGTCTGGTCCTTCTGAATATTTTGTGAGCAACTGACTTTCTGTAGTAAATCCCTTTCTGCCCGAAAATGTAGCACAATGAGCAAAGATCAAAACCCTGGCTAACCAGTAAGTCATGGCTTAGTCACCTGCAATGCGAGGTCCCTTTGCCGAACTCTGACTAGCCTTCCTGTATCAAAAGTCCTTTGGGTATCTTTTAAAGGATAACCAGAGCCCTCTGTGGACTTCTCAAAGGCCAAATTCAGAGAGCAAAGCCCACAGAAAGTCAGAATATCTCTCTCCATTCTACCTCCTAAATCTCCCTTGCCCGTCTGAGTACATGCTACCTCAGAAACTGGCTAGGTCCACATTGCAGCATGACCCCAAGGCAGTGATCTTATCCCAGACCACAGAGTAATTAACACAAGGTGATGTAAAAATAGCACAAACCCAGAAGCACATACTGTTGGAGCCCCCTGCAAAGCAGGCAGGACAGCTACAGGTCCAGCACTTCTAACTGTACAGCTGTAGCCCCTCCGAGAACTTCCCCAGTTCCCCACCCCACTTCAGAAGGTGGTTTCATTCATGGAGCAGAGTGGAGTGGTTAAGAATCAGTGCTTTGGGAAAAATTAAAACACTGTTTAATCTTCATGCTGAGTGCGTGGGTGCCATTAAACCATCTTCCATCACAAGGAAGATGTCCCCCATTCTAAGATGCACAATTATTCTATGTACCACTAAGAAGGAAAAAAGTTACATGATCTCAGTTAAATGACACACACCTTAATGACTAAAGAGAGAAAAAGAGGCCTCTGTTGCCAAGATGCTTAGTTTAATGCCAGCTCTGTCATTTACAGCATGTGGCATTGCATGAATCACGAATCTCTCTGCCTCAGTTTCCAAGTTGGGGTTCCTCACAGAACCTGTGTCATGGGGCAGTTGTGAGCATCAGGTGAGTTAGCATAGCTGGGCCACACACACAGATCAGGGTCTAGGCCAAAACAGGTGTTAGCCGTCATCATGGTTAGGTGACGCTCGTTTCTATATTCATCTCAATCACATTTTCCTTCGTTGTTGTTATAGGGCCAGGAAACCCAGTATCTTTTGTTTTCTGTGGCCCATTTGATTATCTAAAATTAGCTCCTGTTGGGAAAATTATTGTGAGTCTGATAAAATATTGTACACCCATGGTTGTTTTTCTTTGTTTTGCATTGTCTTTCACCTTAAACCACACAAATCTTTTTCTTTTCAGTAGCACAAAAAATTAAACAGAAGTTAACCCTCTCATTTATTCTACTAGCACTATGTGTTTCACGCGCATCGTTCCACTTTACTGTCAGGTACACATCACGGGTAGATAGCCTGTGACAGAGGGGGAGCTGAGAATCAAAAGTCGCCGTCCTGACCTAAGTCACACAACACAGAAAGTGTGGAGAGGGACTCAAACTCAGACTAGGGGCCAAGGATATAGCTCAGCGGCACAGCACTTGCTGGGATCCTTGGTACGAAAACAAAAACAAAAGAAAAAAAAAAACTTACTCTGTAGCATTCTGAAATCTAAGCTCCTAGCTACCCTGCTCCTTTCCTCCCTACTGTGCTTTAGAAAGTTTCAGAAACTCATCTGCTAAGGTAAAGCATGTCTTTGCAGTATAATATTTGATCAGATTAAGGATAAAGCAGTCCAAAGACAAGCAATGCATGTTATAGCTTTTGAGGAAAAATGCAGAATAATTAATCCCACAAAGCTGTGCTCTACACACTGGAACTCAGGGGTTCCTTTGTGGGGCTGCCTCACCTTCAGTCACTAGCTGCTTACACTCCCAGTGCCTGCTTTGTCTTTTCCTAGGGAGCCAGAGCGCCCCAGAACAAGCCCCTCAGGTAGCTATCCCCCTCCAGCTTTCCCCACAGCCTGAGAATTACCAGCGAGTTGTGAGAGAGCAAAGCTGACGGAACTCCCTCAGAGCCAGGTGTACAGGACAGACAGTATCAAACCTGGATCCTGAGATCCCAAATCACAAACACCACGTCACAGGATGCTTTAAAGAAAAGGCACGGAAACATGGAGGCAACAGGACACAGTAAGCAGCAGCTACGAGCCCCCATCTTTGCAAACATCTTCCCCTCCAAATGGACACTTGGAAAGAGTCACACAGTCCCTTCCAGTTGCCTTTTCTCCTCTGTCCTCCTTTGTTGCTGATGATGTTTTTGATCACAACCTGACTGTAGAGAAACTCTAAAAACCCAGGATGAAGTGCTGTATGACCTTCCTATGACTGCCATCAGCCGCTGTGCACTATTGTGCACCCAGGCCCAGTACTTAGTGTGTTAGTATTACACCCACAATGATTGTAGCTCTGCTACAATTGTTGACTCCCAACTGACCCAGTACCAGTAGAATGTACTGCTCAGAACATCAGGAAAGGGATTTTAAAAGGACTGAGTTTTCCATTTGGTGCTGCGAAACCTGCCATCAAGTAATACAGTTTAAAGGATAAGTGGAGTGTCTCATGCAGCTCCCTTTGCGAACATTAAATGGCTAGAGTCTCAACTGAGATGGCCTGAACTGAGAAATGACCAGGCACATACACAAATGGGCACACACATCATGGAAATATAAGCCCTAAATAGTTGGCATTATTTGTAAGCTTCACACTGGAAGAAAAATGTGATTTTTTTAAACCAAACAAACTATTGTAAAAGGTATGATTCTTAAACTTTTACTTCCGTACTATTATTAACTGACTTATGTCATTCTGGCTCCCTCCAGTTTCATCTGTTAAAATTCTAAGCCCCCAACCTTAGCACTGTATTTAGAGACAAGGTCTTTGGTTTGTTGTTGCTGTTTGGTTTGGTTTTGGTTTTGGTTTTTGGTTTTTGGCTTTTGGCTTGTGTTTTGTTTTGTTTTGCTTTGAGAAATGGTCTCACTATGGTCTTGAACTTGTGATAGTTCTCCTGCCTCAGTCTCCTGAATATTGGAAATACAGCCATGTACCACCATGCTTTAGAGAATAAAGACTTTGTACCTTTGTATCAGGTGATAGTCCCATCATCACTCGGACAAAATACCCCACTCCCACAATTTATAGGAAAGGCTTTTTGAATTACAGTGTTAGAGGGTTCCATTCATGTGTTGGCTCTCCAAGGCAGAAATAGCATGGAGGAAGGACTTGGGGAAGAAAGCTGCTCACTTTGTGGGAGCCAGGAAGTGAGAGAGAAGGGAGGAACTGGGAACAAGACTACACCCTCTCAGGTCACACTCTTCATAACCCACCTTATTTAGCCAGGACCCTTCCCCTAATAGTACATTCAGCTATAGCCTCATCGATGGACCAATGCACTGATGATTATAGTGCCCCATGATTTAATCATCTTCCAAAGGCCCCACCACTGAACACATGAGACTTTGTAGGGTACATCTTAGATCTCTACCATATGGCTTTTAAAAAGATGATTAAGTGAAAATGTATATGTGCTGCTGAAGTGAGCATGATCAAATAAAAACGAAGTCATGTATTAGGCACCAATCCAATATGATTGGTGTCCTAATGGAAAGAAGAAATTCAGACACAAATTAATCATGAGCTTGAACTTAATACTAAAAGTACCTGTACTTCTACAGCAAGTATCTGTCCAACCTAGGACTGCCCACTCTACATATTGATCACCGTAGCTAATAATTATCATCTCAAAATACCTCATGTAATCTCATTTTTGCCTAAAAACTTCCCATTTTCTCAACCTCTTAAATATGCCCATAGTTTAATATGGCACCCGTATTCCCAATGCTATGCAATTCCCAAATAAATATCAATATTCTTTGGAAAAAATCTCAGATTTTTTTTTTTTTTTTTTTTGAGGCACCAGGGATCGAACTCACAGCCTCACATCTGTCAGACAGGGGCTTAAGCCACTGAGCCAAACTCCCAGGCCTAGCTTTTTGAGGCAGGGTCACACTATGTAGCTCAGGCCAGCCTTGCGCTCGTGTTGCCGGCCTCGAACTCACAATGCTCCTCCTACCTCAGCCTCCCGAGTGCTGGGATTAAAGGCGTGCACCACCACGCCCGGCTTGATTTTTTTTTTTTTTTTTTAGATAGACAGGCCTCTAAAGAAACCAACCTCATCAACATCTTGATTTTAGAACTTTACCTTCCAGAAATTAAATATCTGATGTTCAAGCCACTCAGTCTGCGTTACTTTGTTATGGCAGCCCTGAAAACTAATACAAACACTGATTTTTTTGGGGGGTACTGGGCATCGAACTCAGGACCTTGTGCTTGCCAGGCGGGCACTGTGCCACTGAGCTATATCTCCAGCCCATAAAACATTTAATCTTTTAATCACATCTTATGTCTCTGAGCTGTATCCCTGGCCCAAACACTGATTTTTTAAAAAGTCAAAAAAAAAAATTGGGGGTGATCTTTTTGAGACAGGATCTTGCTATGCAGTTCAGGTTGGCCTTGAGCGCACTTTATAACTCAGGCTGGTCTCAAACACACAACAATCCTCCTGTGCTGGAATTATAGGTGTGTACCAGCATGCCCAGCTCAAATATTTTTAAATTATCATAAATAATTTATTTTAAAATTTAGTCTTAAAGGGCCAAGGAGAGCCCTGTCTCAAAAAATAGGTCCAGGGATTTAGCTCAGTGGCTTACGCACCTGCCTGGCAGGTGCAAGGTTGTGAGTTCGATCACCGGTACCGAAAAAAACAAACAGACAAAAAAAGGGCGGGGGGGCCAGGGATGTAGCTCAGTGGCATCAGTGCCTGACTGGCAAGTGCAAGGCCCTAGGTTCAATTCCCGGTACCCCCCAAAAAAATTTAGTCTTAAAGAATGTTCAGAATTGTAAGCATCTCTGACAATAAGGAAAAGTAGCTTAGAAACTTGTGTAAGTTACTTCTCAGAATAAACTAGAAGAAAAAAATCTTACCATGCCTGTTTTATGTTAATCAGAGAAGACGATCCCACTAGATGCATTTTAATACATGAGAAACAGTACAACAAGTGGTAGGGAGAAAGGTACTTTGATTAAAACACGTTTAAAAACAAGAACTAGTTAGTAGTTAGGCATGGTGGTGCACACCTATCAACCCAGCACTCTGGGAGGCTAAAATAAAAGGATTGCAAGATCCACCCCAACCTGGGGGAAACTTGGCAATTTAGTGAGACCTTGTCTCAAAATAAAAGAAAAACAGAGGATGTAGCTTAGTGTAAAAGAACTGTGTTCAATGCCTGGTACCATAAAAAAAATTATATATATATATATATTTTTTTTAGACACATTTATATTAAATGGCTCAGTCATGAGTCACTTAATGACGTGGATATGGTCTGAGAATCATGTAACTTTTGTCATTACGGGACCAACACAGAGAATATTTACACCAACCTAGGTGGTATTAGCCTCCTAAACAGTGTAACTGGTTTCTCACGCGCTACAAAACTGCACATCATGTCACTTTCCTGAATCCTGCGGGCAGCTGTAACACAATGGCATCTGTGTGTCTGAATACATCGAAGCAGCCTCGTCTACACCTGGACCATCACAGCCACGTGAGCAGCGCTGTGTGCCTAACTTCACACAGCTGCAGTATCACCAAACAGGAATTTTTCAACTCCTCGAAATCTTATGGAACATAGTATTTGTAATCTGGTCCATCATTGACTGAAACACAGCACATAATTGTAATTCAGTCTATGAATAAACAAATTAAAAGGAAAAAATTCAAAAAGATATGCCCAGTTGAAAAAGAAATGGAATGTTTCATACTGGTGACTAAAATAAAAATGCTAATCAGGAATGTTAGAACTTCCCTAAGATCCTTAAGTACATAAGAAAATACAAATGTGGACAATGTGTCAAGACTCCAACAAACAAACAGTAACAACATCAGGGGGTCCCGATTCACACTTTGGGAGCCTCCAACTGGGCCTCAGTGTTTCCGGGAGCGCTGGGCTCTCCCCCAGGGGTAAAGTCTTACACAATAAACGTGGGGTATATTTCTAGAAGCCATCTTTGTTAAGTTTTGGAAGTCATAGGACAAAGATATATTATGCATTGAAATAAAAAGCCAAATAAATGTGTTTAAATAAAACAGAGCCTTTGAAGAAATAGTGTTTACAGACAGTCACATTAGGCGACTAGTGTTCTCTTCTTTCTGGAGTATGAGGACGTCCCTTCCAGCCAGGTCACTTTTGGTGGAATGTTGAGAAGTACCTACTGCATATGTGACATCACTCTTACCCTCAGAAGGCACATTAATCACTTTCCCATTGCTATGGTTTGTATCTAGATGTATCCCCAAAGTCTCATGCAGTCATAAGGTGGGGCTCTTCAGAGGTGACTGGATCTAGAGTGTGTGACACTGGGATTAAGTATGTGATGCTGGGATCAAAGGAGTGTGGTTACTAAATTGGCCCAGTGATTAGTTTGGCGTGGTTCTGGGTGTGACTAACAGGAAGGTCACCCTGGGTGTGAGTGCTACCCACCCTAAGGGCAGGTCGTCTGGATAGAATACAAAGGACAGAAAGAGGGCTGCTGCTTTTGCTTGCTGCTTTTGCTTGCTGCCTTGCTACCTTCTGCCTTCCACTTGCCATGAACTGTTTCTCTTCTGCCATGCTACCCTGCCTTGGAGCTAGCAAACAATGGACTGAAACCTCTACAAACTATGAGCTACAATAAACCTTCCCTCCTTTAACTCTAGGAGTCAGGTATTTTGTCTCAGCAATAAGAAAAAGTAACTAAGACATTCATCACTGGGACACAATACCTGACCTGCACAACTTAAAGGACTGTCTTATTTTGGCTTACAGTTACAGTGGGTTCCTTCCATGGTCAGGTGTCTCCAAGGCAAGGACAGCATGGTGAGAGAGCTTGGTAGAATAAAGCTGCTCACTCCACGGCACCCAGGAAGCACAGAGAAAGAGGAGAAGGGCTGGGAGCAAGAACGTATCTTCCAGGTCACGATGCCAGTGACCCATTTCCAGCCAGGCCTGCCCTCCTAGCAGCACACTCATTCATCAGTGGATGAATGGAGCAGACCCATAATTCACCCTCTTTTCAAAAGCCCACCTCTGAACACAAGAGACTTTTAGGAAACATTTACATCAAAATCATAGCAGGAGATATGTGAATCAGAGGCCCCCAGAAAAAATGTATCTTAGCCTAACAGTTTGAATTATCTTTAATTTTGTCCACACAATTCTTATTTTGAAAAAGGATTGTGCTATCCATCACTTACACTTTTTTTTGTTTGTTTGTTTTGTTTTGTTTTGTTCTGTTTTGTTTTGGTTTGTTTTTTGTACCAGGGATTGAACTCACAACCTTGCAACTGCCAGGCAGGCATTTAAGCCACTGAGCTAAATCTCCGGCCCTATTTTTTGAGACAGGTTCTCCATATGCAGTTCAGGCTGGCCTTGAATTCACTTTGTAGCCCAGGCTGGTCTCGAACTCGTAATGATCCTCCTGCCTCAGCCTCCCAAGTGCTGGGATTACAGGCGTACGCCACCATGCCCGGCTCCATCACTTATACTTTAGTATGGATTACAGTATTCTTATTTTTTTCTCAATACCTGAAATTTTAGCAGTATTTAGAAACTGTTAGACTGGCACTACATCTTAGTGGTAGGGTGCTTGCTTAACACATGTAAGGACCTGGGTTTGATCCCTCCTCTGCAAAAAAATTAAAAATTTTAAAAAATGTTT
>RJWM01016654.1:0-10753 GCA_004363535.1 Dasyprocta punctata
AAAAAAAAAAAAGAACAAGAAGAAAGAAACTTTCCCATGCAGCTGGAGCTGGGCAGTCGCCTTCCACACTTGCCACAGCTCTACGCAGAGCAGCTGCCCCTGCAGCTGACCCTGGAGGAGGGTCAGCCTTCTCATCCAAGTCGTGAGTGGTGGGCGTGGAGTTCTGGGTAGAGAGGGGTCACCGCCAGGCCTCATTTCCCTCTGACCTTGAGACTTGGACTTTGGAACATTTTGCTACTGGCTCCTCCAGGGAATTAGAAACTGGCGGAGACAAGGCAGTTAGAAAATGAAAAATGATGAGCAGAGGCAATTTTCTTCATGCATTTGGGCCCCAGAAGGAGTGTCAGTCTTTGCTTTGGATGCAGAGCCTTGTCTCTTCTGTTGTTAATTTATTCCTGCAGATCTGCCCAAGCGCAGTTAAAGTTAATGGGAAGAGCTGAGTGAGAGCAGGACCTGCCTGCTGATGCTGAGAGGTGGAGGCAGATGGGCCATGATGTCTAAGTTGGGCCTCCAGGAGGCCTGGGCTGGCAATCCCAGTGCCCAGAACACTCCATCCTTAGAAGGAAGCCTGGGCTACATCCAGAGCCCCATCTCAGGGGGTTCATTGGGGAACATGGCTGGCTGTACTTACCCAGACCCCGGGAAGGGTTATGCCAGAGACCTCCCTCCCATTGCCTTTGTCCTGGGTCCAAATGTGCAATCGAATTTTATAAATAATGTCCAAAGTTGAAGGGACAGTGATGTCTACACAGACCAGCTCTCTCTCTAGTTGTACCCATATTTGAACAGATGAGGGTTTTCCTTTGAAGCTGGGTTGGTTTCTGACTCCATCAGATTACTGAAGAGTTGGAAAAGTAGGTTAGAGAAGATTTGAGTGTGAATGCTTAGTATCCTACCACAGGCCCTTTGCATCTCACACCCAGACTCCTGCATTCCCACCTGCCTCCTCCAGTACTGACTCAAGTCTACTATCTACACATAGTGGCCCACGTAAGTACACTCAGTGCCCATATGACAGTGTGGCTTCAAGCCTTTGTATGCACCTCACACCACAGGATAAAGTGTGAGCTACTGAAGTTGCCTCTAAGGGTCAATGAGATCTGGCCTGGGCTGGGTGTCCAGTGAAGTCTCTCCGTCACCTCCTCCCTCCACCTCATCCCCACCACCAGCAAAGCACAGCATCTTGGACTTCCTGTATCTGCCTGCTGGCCCTGTAACAGGAAGTGCTTTGGACCCTTGTGCTCATGACTGACCCTCTACGCCCTTCCCTGCTTGGTTACTGAGAAGGGACCTTCCTGTCTGTGTCCCAGGACACCCTGTTCACCTGCCTCACCCTCGGCACAGGGAATTCCAGCAGAATTCCTCAGGGAAGGAAGAGGAAAAGAACAAGGGAAGGAGGAAAGTGGAGGAAGGAAGGAGAAGAAGGGAACTTCACCTCCCCGCTCCAGTGAGTCTTATTTGAGACAGAGGTTTGTTACTGTCTTTTATTTCTATGATCCCACATATTTCCCAGGAACTCTCAGATCTCCTAATAAAACAAAAGGCAAACCATATGGTCGCTCCTCTACTAAAGCCCACCACTTGCTTCTTATACACAGAGTAAGAGTTTCTCACTTTGGCCTGTAGCACCTGACGTGAACCAGCCTGTTGTGCACCTCTGAGACCTCCTCTCTTCCCATCTCACTCTGCTTCAGACTCCCTGGCCTTTGGAACCCCTGGCCAAGATCAGCAACCCCAAAATCTTGATACCAAGGGCCTAAAAATTGGTTCTTGTGGGCAAAATATATCTTATCTTCATAAATTTATAATGTACAGACACATGCAATACATAAACAGATACATGTCTGTGGCTTAAAATTTCATGGCAGAATCAGTCAAACAAGGTGCCTAAAAAGATTCCTTAGGAGGATGATAAAAAAGAAAAAGGTTGAGAAATATTGTCTAAACCACGCCAGGGACTGTCAGCCCCAGGGCTTTTGCGCTTGCTGCTTCCTTGCATGGAATTCTCATTCTCCACTTTCTTGCCTGGCTCACTCCCTTATCTCCCTGACTCCTGCTCACAATGATTCTTATTTTTACTGCAGCCTACCCTTCCCACCCTATCTGAAGGTAGCCTCACATACTTCCAGCTCCTATGCTGTGCTTTTTTCTTTTCTTTAGCCCTTGTCTCTCTGGCATACAGTAGGTTTCACTTATTATTCTTGCTTATTGTCTTCTCACCATCTGTTAGTGTTCCCTGTGCATGTATCTCGAGGACACAGAATGGACTCTGGAGCAGAGCAAATGCTCAGTGGACACATGTGGGGTTAATACATAGGACACAGCCTGCCTAGAGGAGGTTCTTAGTGTGTCAGCTACAGGACAGTCCCCGACAGCAGCCATCTTCTATTCTTCACAAGATTTCAGCTCGCCTCATCCAAGATGTGTGGAAACACAAGGAAGCTACTCAGGGCGTCTCAGCCCTAGGAAAGGAAGACCTTCCGCCATCTTGAAAATACAACTGACTCCTCAGCCCTGGACAGCTGACACTGAGTCCTGTAACCACAGTGGAACATGTACCAACATTTGGGGAGTCAGTAAGGCTCCAGAGAGGGAAGAGGCATGAAGACCCCTGCTCCTGACTGAATCCCCTCTGCCAGACCCTCTCCCAAACTTCAGCAGAAGCTGCAGAACTGAAGACCAGGAAGACAGGCAGTAGAAGGACTTCACTGCCAGTGGGCAGAGGCCACGCTAGCCATTGTTCCCCCAGAAATGTGTTCCTATAAGCTCCATCCCTCACAGGCCTGTACCTGTCACCAGGAGCTGGGTGTTTTGTTTTGTTTTGTTTTCTCATGTTGTACACTGAGAGTGCTTTCTGGCCATGTTTCATGGAAAACTTCATTGAAAGAATGTCACGCAACTTTGTCATCACTTTTTTCATGAGCAAGAGTCCCCTAGGCAGACCTTTATCTGCTAATCAACTTCTGTGAAATTCCATGCAGGCTGTCCATGGATTGAACAGCCACCTAACGATCATTCAGGAAGATAATACAAATTCATTTCTACATCATTATCATTTATTTAAAAAATCAAAGTTCCTTATTACATTAGTCTCCTAAGGAAGGAGGTCACATGCTTTAAAAAAGAAAACGTAGGCCTGATATTTTCCTCGGACCTTCTAAATCTTTGTTTTGCCTTTTTTTTTCTTATAAAAGACTTTTATACAACCCTAAATTAACCTTCCCAAACCACTCGTTAATCTCATTCACCTGGATTGCTTCCCTTCCCTTTCTTCCTTCTGCCCTTCCCTCTTCTTTCCCAACATTTACCTCTTCCACTCCCTCTCTCTCATATGTTCTTCTTTCTCCCTTTCCTCTGCACCTATATTACATTAACTATGTTAGTGTAACAAACTTTATAAATTGATGGGTATTCATTGTAAGAAATTTGAAAAATGTTAAAAATTCTAACACGGATGAAAAAATATATATCCATATTAAACATTTTAGTCATAGACTTTCATTCTTTCTCTTTCTCTCTTATTCCTCTAATTGTCTAAAATTGAGACTGACATCAACCCTTTTGTTTACCTTCTTTTCTCCCCACCTTTTGTCTGTGGACATTTCCCTACTGCACTGAACTACCTCTCCAGCACAGTTCCCTCTTCGCCATGAGCTGTAATTCATTAAACCAATCCCACATTAGTTGTTGAGCCTTAAGGTAATCCTCCCCACTCTTTATTGCTATAAATAATGCTCTAAGGGACATCCTCAAACAAAATAAATCTTTGTGCAAACTCTGACTTTTTCTTAGAATAAATTCCTAGAGGTGGGTTGCTGGGTCATAAAGAATGAACATTTTTTACTCTTCTTGGATGTGTCAGTTCTGGGGAGGCAGCTTCACCCTGGCCCCCAAGGCAGGGGATTCCTCTTGAGTCAAGAGGACTTTTCAGGGCTCTTCTTTTCCTTCATCATTGTTCATTGCCTTTGCCCTCAAGATCTCCTTTCCTTCTTCTATAGGGAAGCCAAGCCAGGGAGCAACTGTCTTACCCGTAAATACACATTCCCACTTGCTCTGACTTGGGGTTAGAAGTCTTCAAACTCCTCTGGAAAACCCTAAGATTGCCAATTCTTAGCTGGAGTTACCCTGGTGACAGACAACGGCGGCAGCAACCCTTTCTTCTCCTCCCAACCCAAATCTTCAGAAGACCTTGGGGGAAATGTTTACTTCATTGGCTAAGGTGGTACCATTCGCCCCTCAGCTGGAGGTCTTTTGTAGGCATACCAAATAGCTAGCAGACTCAACGTGGATCTTATAAAAATGCCACTTTGATATTTTCTTTCTAATTGTTTTTTCTTTTTTTTTTCTCTTTCTTCTGGTTTCAGTATATCCCAAATAATCCTAGATTTCCAGAAGTCAACCTAAGTGCATGCCTACAGCACAAACGAAATGAGGGCCTTAAAAATGGGGATACAAAATCAATGAAAAAGGCCTTTTTGAAACCATTCAGGAAGTATGACTAGCTACATATTGGAAGTTGCCAAACACAAAAACAAACAAAAATCATTCCATCCACTTACCCCAAATGACAATCTCCATCATGTTTATAGATATATATTCAGATGCTTGCTGAAGGTCTTGGATTTCCTTTCAAATGATTTAGCAAAGAAAAATAAATCAATGAGGCAAATTTAGCAGCATTTTACAAACATTGAATCTGGATGGAAGGGCCAAAAATCATACTCTTCTCTCTATTTTGAATACATTTAAAAGTTTTCATAACCAAAAACATGTAATAAGATCTAAGTAATGTGCCTTATATATATATTGTTTTAAGCAAAGCATTGACATAGTCCTTATAGAAAAATGTCAAGTTCTTACATTTACTTTGTGGCTTAGTGTTTTGTATTGTACCTGGGATTGCACTGCCACCATTTTGGCTCATAAAGATCCTAAAAGATAAAAGTCACTAAACTCATGACCCTGTCCTGAAGCTGCAGGGGAGACTCATCCTTCCCACAATGCCAGCCAATGGGACAGCGGCCAAGAGACCACTGACTGCTGCTCCAGGGTGGGGCCTGGACACATGGACTCTGTGCTGTTTCTCAGCCTCAGCAGCCCCTGCCCTTCTGTAATTTGACACTCACAAATGTGCTATTTACACAGAAAGGATTTTTACTGCAGGTTACACACAGGTCCTGTGAAATCAATCCTCCTCCTTCTCTCTCCTTTGTTCTGGGTTGCTATGCATTCCCTTACTTATGGGTACAATATTTACTTATATTTATGTTATTTGCCTCTATATTTGAAGAGTCAGGGGAGCACCCGCGATGGTAGGGCTAGGGATTTGCTGAGTGATAAATGGCTCTGTGAAGCATCGGGCAATGCTTGCGTCCTGGGGATAGGTTCCTCCCAAACAAGGTCAATGCCCTGAGTTGATGCTTGAGTCTCTGCTTGAAACAGCAAGTGTGGGATACCCACAGGGGACTTGTGTGCAAGGGACTTCAGGAAGCTGAGCAGAAGAGCTGGCAAACTCATGATCCTCCTCAGTATACATACGGACAGCTGGTTATGCCAGACAAAGGTTTTATAAAAGATAGCCAGGTACGGTGGTCCTTGCTTGTAATTCCAGCACTTTGGGGTACTGAAGCAGAAGAATCACAAGTTCAAATTTAGTCTGGGCAACTGAGCAAGATCATGTCTCAAAATAAATATTGTTGGAGCTATAGCTCATTGCAAAGGCCCTGGGTTCGATCCTCAGTACTAAAAAAGGAAAAACCAAGATAGCCATGTTGTAAAAGACAATAAGCAAAGCAAAGTGAAAAAACCCTTCCATTCATTTCCAGTGACAATTACCACAAACATTTTGGCTTGCATGGCATAGTTTTTGCCCTTACAGTACTCACAACATCTCAGAGGAAATCCTAAGGCTATATAGTGTGGGTAGGGGCAGGATGGGGGGGTCTGCAGATACAAGACAAACAAGCTCTGCTTCCTGTCTTTACAAGTCAAGATGTCCTTTAAGAAGTCTCTAAGGAAAACTCTTAGAGAGTAGATTCAGGCTTATAAGTCACAAATACATTAGATTAAGAAGGAAACAATCTCTGAGCATTGAAATTGCTCAAAAAAAAAAAAAAAAAGAAAAGAAAAGAAAGAAAGAAAGAAATTGCTCCAGGTAGCAGTTGAGAAATACTTTGAAGGATCAGGCAGTCTTAGATCATGGAAAAGAACAGAGGAAGAGTGCGTGCCTGGTAAGGGAAAGGGATGGGAAGCAGGTCTGAGTCTTCTATATATATGTAGGCATATGATTGTTTCCTTTGGGAATCTTCTGGATACAAATGATAAGAACCTATCCCATGCTATCTAAGCAAAAAGAGAATTCATTTGTTTATGTAATTAAAAAGTTCAAGGGATCATTGGTTTAAGGCATAGCTTGAACCAGACACTCATAACTTGTCAAATAATATCTTTATCTCTCAGCTTCTTAATTCTCCTTCATGCTGACTTTATTCTCATACTACCTATGGTAAATCAAGATGTGGCAAGCAGTTGCAAAAAAAAAGTGTTTCTTGTTAGAGGCTGTGGGAAAAAAGAACACATCTCATTAACCTCTGACTAGTTTCGGGATTTTCTCTGATAGAAACAAACTTGGGTTATATACATATCCCCAGAGAAATCACCATGACGAGAGATTGTTAATTGACCAGCCTGAGTCACCTGCACAAGAAAAAAGGGAGTTGCTGGGGCTGTTGTTGCTAGAAGAAAGATGCACAGGCATCCAAAGGACACCAGCCAAGCACTGCATCCTTGGAGACTAAACGGAAAAAGTCTTTGCACCTACACGTAGGAGCATGTTGAAAAGGGAGTAACACACAATAAAGAGATTAAGCAGAGGAAAATCTCAATCTGCTCTGGGGAGGCCCCGTGCTCTGTGAGTTCCAGGAGCGGGGCTTAGGACAGCTGCACCTACTTCTGCAAAGATGCCTGGAGCCTTCCAGGGGGATGCTGGCTGCCTTGTGTAGGGGGCTTGAGGGGACTAAGTGGTTTATGCTTTGGGGATGATTATTCATCCAGAGATACAAGATCAGGAACTCATGGAGGTGTGTATGAAGAGTTTCTGCCTAGTGTCAAGGTGGGCTAAGGAGTGAATTGGGGCCCTACCATTGACTATGGCTGAGACAACTATATTCAGAAACGGAGACCTGCTCTGGAGGGCCCAGAGTCACACGTCTGATGAAGAGGGGTAGCTGAGGATCCGAAGTCTTACCCTGGACAGTCCAGCTCAGTCTCAGCCGTCACTGGAGGACTTGTTTTAATCCAGCAGGGACATCGGCCTACAGGAAAATGTCATCACCACAGTTTCAAACAAATCTCCTGAAACACTAAAAAATATGTATTTTGTTCCTTTTTCTTCTTTTCCCCCAGGACTAGATGTTGTCTTCAACCAGAATAGAAATACTGTATGGGAATAAGAAGAAACTGGCAGGGAAATAAAGATCAACTAAAGGGTCTTAGGTAAACCAGGTGTAGGCTTGCCGTTTCCCCATTTCCTCCGAAGGGCTGTAGGATGAATGTGCTGATTTTAGCTGCCAACTGTAAGTCAACAGGAAGAAGCAGCTCAGGCCTCAAGTGGGGGGTAGTGTGGACAAAGGTATTAGCTTTTTGAGCAGTAATACCTTTTACTTTATATAAAATACTTTGGGTAAAAATATTTTAGAGTGTTCTACATGGTGCTGTGCCTCCTGAAGCAGGGCATGACAGAATTCTTTGTCTTTTTGTCTTGAAGTTGTCATCATGTGCCTCAATTATGACAACACCTTCTGGAATTTACAAAGTCAGAGAAGTCCGAAGAAATCCAGGCTAGGCCTATTGCTTTAAAGAAAACAACCAGGGAGTATCCCAAACTAGGAAGAAAAATGAACGTTTACAAGCTGAAAAAGGGTGTTATGAACTAAATGTTTCTGTCTCTTCAGAATTCATATATTGAAATCCTAACCCTCAAAGTTATTAAGAAGTGGGGGCCTTCAGGAAGTGATTAAGTAATGCCAATGGAGCCCTCTTGAATTGGATTAACGGCCTTACAAAACAGCCCTAGGGAGCTTTAGCACCCTCTCTACTATGCAAGGGCACAGCAAAAGGAATGTCATCCACTAGCCAGGAAGAGGGCCCTTGCCACCAGCTCTGTGGAAACCGTGATCTTGGACTTGCAGCCTCTAGAACTGTGGGCAATAAATTTCAGCTGTTTATAACCCACACTGTTTATGGTATTTTGTTACAGCACACTGAATGGATTAAGACAAAGGGCATCTGTAACAAACCCGCACCAAAAAAAAAAAAAAAAAGTAAAAAGTGGATACTCTCCTCCTAAAACCAGATACAGGAAAAAAAATTGTGCCGGGCATGGTGGTGCATGCCTTTAATCCCAGCACTCTGGAGGCTGAGGTTGGAGGAGCGTTGTGAGTTCAAGGCTGACTTGGGCTACAATGCAAGTGCAAGCCCGGCCTGAGCTACATAGTGCGACCCTGCCTCAAAAAACCAGGGCAGGGAGTTTGGCTCAGCAGCTTAAGCACCTGTCTGGCAGGTGCGAGGCTGCGAATTGTTCCACTTCTATTCAAGGTTGGGTTGGAGGCGCTCTACAGAGAAAGCAGCAGGAAAAGTGCATAAAACATCCTGATTAGATAGGAAGACATAAAACTACACCTTGTTGCATAATCTTAGTATACAGAAAATCCTAGGAATCCACTAAAGAAATTTAGTTAAAATATTAATAATAATAGTTCAGCAAAGTTGCAGAATATTGTTGCATAAAATCAATTGCACTTCTATACACTAGCAAAGAATAATCTGAAAATTAAAACAATTCCATTTACAGTAATATCACAAATAATAAATACGTAGGAGTAAATTTAACTAGAGTAGTGCAAAACTTACCTACTAAAAACTATAAAATAGTGTTGAAGAATTAGAGGAGATTTAAATAAATAGACAATTTTTATTCATTAATTGAAAAACTTAGTATCAGTAAGAAGGCAATACTGCCCAATATGATCTATGGTTTCAATGAATTTCCCCTCAAAATCCTACTTTTTTGGGTTTTTAGGTTAAACACAGAATGCTTAACTTAAAGTTTACATGGAAATGCATGGGACTCAGAACAGCCAAAACAATCTTGAAAAGGAAGAATAAAATTGGTGGATTCACACTCACAGTTTCATAATTTATTATAAAGTTACATGAATCAAGACGATGTGATACTGACATATGGACAGACATAGATTATGGAACAGAACTGTGAAACCAAAAATAAATGTATATACCTGTAACCAATTGATTTTCAAGACAGATGCCAAGACCATTCAATGAGAGAAAGAATATTCTTTCAGTAAATGGTGTTGAAACAACTTCACATTCATGTGCAAACAAAGGAAATTGGATTCCTACTTCACACAGCAAAAATTAACTGAAAAATAGACCACATACCTTATATAAAAGCTAATCCCACAAAACTTTTGGAAGGAAATATGAGTGAATTTTTGTGACCTTAGGTCAGGCAGTGGTTCCTCAGAAACAAAAAGAATAAATAAATAAATAAATATATAGACCATTGAAAATAAAATTTTTCATGTATCAAAGTATATTTTAAGAGCTGGGTATGCTGGCACACACCTGTAATCCCAGCACTTGGGAGGCTGAGGCAGGAGGATCATTGTGAGTTCGAGACCAACCTGGGCTACAAAGTGAGTCCAAGGCCAGCCTGAACTGCATAATGAGACCCTGTCTCAAAAAACAGGGCCAGGGACTTAGCTCAGTGGCCTAAGCACCTGCCTGGCAGGCACAAGGTGGTGAGTTCGATCCCTGGTACCAAAATAAAAAAAAATTTATTTTAAAAGAAAGTGAAAATGCAGCCCACAGAACGGGACCAAATGTTTACCAATCACATTCCAATAAGGAACCTCTATGCAGAGCAAATAAAAAAATTCTATGACTTAACAACAACAAAAAAGCAAACAACCCAATTTAAAATATTGAGAAGATATGAACCGACATTTCTGCAGTGATGATAGTCACATAATCAATAAACAAATGAAAAGATGCTCAACATCATCAGTCACTAGGGAAATGCAAATCAAAATGACAGCGAGGCAGAGGCAAGAGGACCGCTGCAAGCTCGAGGTGAGTTCAACTTGAACTGCATAGTGAGACTCTAGCTCAAGGAACCGAAAGGAAAGAAAACAACAACAACAGAGATGAGATATCACATAGTTCCCATGGAGGTGGTTATAATAAAAAAAGCAGGCAATCACCGCATATTAGTGTGAATGGGAGGAACTAGAACCTTCATAGGTTGCTGGTGGTAGTGTAATACGGTTCAGCAATTTTGGAAATCAGTTCCTCAAATATTAAACATACGCTTCCATATAGCAGTGAAATTTTATGCTGAGGCATAGGTCCAAAATAATTGAAAATATATGTTCACATAAGAATTCATACTTGATAGTTTATGTTACCATTATATGTAATAACCAAAAAGTGGGAAAAAACAAATATGCATCAGCTGATGAGTGGATAAATGAAACATGTTCTATTCATACAATGGAATATTATTTGACCCTAAGGAAGAAGGAAGCATTGATAGCGATAAATGTGGATGAACCTTGAAAACATAGCATAACTGAAAGAAGCTAGGGCACAAATACATATATTGTATGATTCCATTTATACAAAATCTCTAAAATAGGCAAATGTATAGACACAAAAATTAGATTGAGGATTT
>RJWM01016654.1:10853-45019 GCA_004363535.1 Dasyprocta punctata
AAAAAAAAAAAAAAAAAAAAAAAAAAAAAAAAAAAAAAAAAAAAAAAGAAAGAAAAGAATAGAAAAGAAAATGTTCTGGAATTAGTGTGATGGTTGTACAATTTTGTGAATACACTGAAAATTATGGTACCGTACACTGTCAAAATATAAATTCTACGGTATGTGGGTTAGATGTCAGTCAAATCATTAAAGAGAAAGATAGGAAAAATAATTAAGATGGTCAAACACCGAGGCCATCAAAAGATCTACAGCTAATCACAGAGTCTGTTGTCTCTTTTTTCTCTTTACCAAATATTATCTCAAAAATGGTATCTTGCATTCTCTAAATGATGCCACACTGTGTGTGACCTTCTCTCTTGTGTGCTTGTCAGTTTGTGTGCATGCTCTACCTGATTTTGTCCCATCTGAGTGGCACTGGTCACCCTCTCCTACCATGCTTGTGGGATTGGTTCTTTCAGGAAGCCCCAGGACAGAACTGTTTCCTCGCTTTCTCCAGCTTACAGCAGCCACCTTCGTTCCTTGGCCTGTGGTTCCTTCCTCCATCTTCAGAGTCAGCAGTACATCATGTTCCCACGACCTCCACCTCTGCCAGGCTTCTGCCTCCGTGGTCGTTGAGTCGGGAATGGTCTGCTGTGTCTCTCCTGAGTAGAGCTAGGGTGTCCTCCTCTGACTTCTGGGCTCTTCCCCATGCTGATCTTACCTCTCTTTCTTTTTGCTGTCCACACATCTGAACGAGACTGCTGCCTGCTCCCATGAGGTCCCTGATCTATGAGTTTAGTGCCCTGTGAAGATGAGGAAAAAACTCACAGCTTTGGGGAAAGCAGTGAAGGATCAAACCCTGGCTGAGGGACAGGAGAAAGCCCTCGCCTGTTTCTTCCCTGCATCTTTTGAGTGGACATAGCTATTTCTCTTCTGACTCCTGACCTGTTTTATGAACTTCCTTCAAATTTTCAAAAACATTCCTGGTACACGAGGCTGCTAGACAGCTGGGTTCCAAATAACCAAACCATTGTAGAATCACTGATCCTCAAATTAACCAAATGTCCTAAAGCTTCTTATACTTTTGGCTTGTTCTAACCATTGCAATAATATGCTCCCTAGTGTTTTATTCTGTCCTTTTTGTTATCCGGATCATTCTGAGCCAGTATAAAAGATGTTAAAAAAAAAAAAAAAAAAAAAAAAAAAAAAAAAAAAAAAAAAAAAAAAAAAAAAAAAAAAAAAAAAAAAAAAAAAAAAAAAAAAAAAAAAAAAACAAAACGTTGTTTGAACTCTTCGTTCTGGGAAAAAAAAAAAAAAAAAAAAACCTAGAGCACACATTTTGCTGTCCTTGGTGTCTATTGTGCTTCCAGATGACACAGCCTACAGGCTCGTGTAACATTTTCACTTTTGTGCTCTGTTTAACTCTTGTTTCCATTGCTGTGATGGTCCCTCCACAGCCACACTGTTATGTGGCAGCACTGACTTCTGCAGCCACGTACCCAAAAATGCACGCTCAGAACTCATTCAGGGGAATTCTCAAATCCTCTTTGCAATAGTAATGGGCAGTTATTGAAAGATGGAACCAGGATTTGAACCCAACTCTGGCTTCAAAGCTTGTACGCTTAACCACCACCACATCCCCATAGGCTCTAATCCTGTCTGCCTTTTGTCCACATCTTGTAAGGATGGCCATCCAGAACACAAAGCTTATGATGCCCTTCATCTGACCTTCCCGTGAGTGAGTACACATGCTCAGAAGTCCTATCTGAATGTACTGTGAATTGCGCTATGGCTTGGACTTATTTATTGCCTGGACTTCATATCTGACTACTCAATAGAGTACACAGTAATGTTTCAGCTTACTTGGTATCAAAGTCCACAACTACCCATGTCTAAAACATTCATATTGACTGAGGATTTCCCTTTCTGCAGAGTAGCTACCCAAGGAAATGACTGCAGGTCCCTTTGGGGGATGGACAAGGAGAACAGTCTCTTCTTCAGTGAGTCTGCACCTTCAGCTTTCTGACTGTCCATCCCTCATTTATTTTGGTAGCATGGATTGAGCAACTTATTGTTCACTGCCTTCTCTAGAAATACAAATTCCTTTTAACTATCCACATAGCTCTCTGAGTGTCAGATCCAACTGTGCTACTCATTATAGTAATGAAAATCACCTTGCCTCTAACAGTAAGCACTAAGCCCGGTCTCTATCAGCCCCAGTACTACTCCAGTGATCTTGGTCTTCAGAGAAGAAACACTCCTGAGTGTTTTCATGACACTAGCCCACTTGCCAGTGTGTTCCTTTTGTTTTGGCACATGTAGTGTTCTTCCAGGCCTTCTTGTGGACTAGATCAGTCATTGGGTTCTCCGGCCTTTCTTAGCACATCTAGCCTAGCTTGCCTACTCTCTGAGCCTTTGGTGGCAGGGATGTAACAGAGATTGAACCCAGGGCTTCATGCATTCTAGGTAAGTGCTCTACCACTGAGCTATGTCCTTACTCCCTTTTAAATTTTATTTCAAGATAGGATCTCTCTCAGTTACCCAGGATGTCCTCAAATTTGTGATCCTCCTATCTCAGCTAGGATTACAGGTGAAGCCAGCATACCGGGCTTTTTCCAAGACTTTTGATCTCTTCCTCTCAGTTTTCAATGACAGATCTGCAATCCTTCATATCATTCCTTTCAAGGATTCTCATTCAATCCTTCTTAGCATCACAGGATACTAGCTCCATCTTCTGGGGTTCTTGCTAGAATGTAAAGTGTATCAAAGGAGAATGGTTCAATATCAATAAATTTTCCCCATACTACTTTGTACTTAATCTTACTTTGTTTAGTGCTCTTACCATTCACTCCAACACATGCTTGTCTGGTCCCTGCTAGACATTTCAACTGGGTTCTGCAGTTCCTTTGAGTTAACATCCTGTTCCTCTCTTATCAGGATCCCACATTTCTAATCAGACTACTTAATAATCTGGTGACCAGAAGAAGAGCTAGTAACAGAAGTGAGAAGACTAAAAGGGAGTTGTCATGTACTATCTTGCAAAGCAAAACCTCATGCTGTCTTCATCCAAAGGCAGGAACCAGCCTTAAAAAACAAAGAAAAGAAAAGAAAAGAAAAAGAAAGAAAGACTAGGGTGCTTTTCCAGGGCTAGAAAATTCAATAAGATCTGGGGATTTGAAATGTTTTACTGTATCAACCCAGATGTCTCATCTCATAGTTCCCTAACCAAGGACCTGACCTAGTCTAGCAGACCCAACAGGGTTGAGACTTCAAAGTTCTTTTGAGTTCTTCTCCTCTTATAATTAACTAGAGGTCTCTGGCTTCTACTGCAGATGATGGATGTGAGTCTTTCCTTATACTAGAGTCCTCTTCTTTTAGATTTTGCTTTATATTGCTGCTTAATCACCACTGCCTTTTTGTTATACTAACCCGGTGCTCTGACAGCTTCTAGTAGCAATCATCTGACTCTCTAGTGCTTACAATTTTTATTCTCTCCTCAAAACTCTTGAATGAACTGGGCGTGGTGGCGTACGCCTTTAATCCCAGCACTCGGGAGGCTGAGGTAGGTGGAGCATTGTGAGTTCAAGGCCGACTTGGGCTACAACGCGAGCTCAAGGTCGGCCTGAGCTACGTAGTGTGACCCTGCCTCAAAAAACTAGGGTTGGGAGTTTGGCTCAGTGGCTTAAGCACCTGTCTGGCAGATGGGCTGTGAGTTCAAAAAAAAAAAAAAAAAAAAAAACCTCTTGAATGCCTAGGTCCATAGCATTCCTTTCCCAGGTATCAAGCCCTCATTCTTTCCTACTGTAAATTTTCATGAGACGGCATTTGTAAGTGCCCATCTCTGTTGTTGAAGTCTTCACTGCAGCAGCTGGCAGATGACCCAGCTCTAACATACATTGGAGACCAACCATTGTAGATCAGGTGCCCCAGCAAAAAGACTATGTACAGACAGTCTCCTGAGTGTAATCTCAGGACAAGCCCTGACAGGTGTGAGAGAAGTAAGAGTGGGATGGGGTAAGCTGCAGTCCAGTTACAACAAAGAACTCATTCTTACAGGGAGTTCTGGAGCTGGACATTCTCCCACATGATTTGAGGGAGCTGTGCCTCCTACATTAATGAGTGATAAAATGCAGGTGCTCCCTGCAGGAAAGTGCTGCATCCTAGTATGAGGCTGCTTCCTAGGACTGAGGATAGTTCTGGAGATGGACACAAGGAGAAGTCCAAGGAGTCAACTCTTAGAAGAGCCAGGGGAATGAGTGCCTCCATCCCAAGTGCACATCTGGGTAACACAACCCTTCACTTTTTCTCTCTGAAAAAAAAGAGGATGGGGTGTGGATAGTCATTTTGTTTTGTTTTTTAACAATGATTGATCAAGAGATTATAATTTGCATCCTTAATATACCTTTATTATGATTTGTGTCTGGATGTCCCCCCAAAACCTGATGTAGTCATGGGGGGAGGTGCTTTTTGGAGGTGGCTGAATCTAGAGTTTGTGACTGATTCATTGTCTAATGCTGGGATTATGGGTAAGAGTACTGCACCTGCTCTAGGGTAGGTAGCCTAATACAATATAAGGGATAGAAAGAGTCTTCTCTCATGCTCCTCCTTTTCTGTTCTTGCTGTTTTTGCTGTCTTCTACTGACATGAACTGTTGCTCCTCTGCCATGCCACGCTGCCTTGGAGCCAGCTGATTATGAACTAAAATCTCCACACATTATGAGCCAAATAAATCTTTCCATCCTTAGTTTTGGGTATTTTGTCTCAGTAATGAGGGAAAAGTAACCAAGACAACCCTGAACTGAAATTTTTAATATGAATTGAATTGATGATGCCTGACTTACTCCAACTTATGGTTTTTCAACCTTATGATGAGTGTCTTTGGGATATAAGACTATCATAAATTGAGGAGTATGTGTGATCAGATTTACTTCCCCAACTTTGTTGCTCCAGTGCCACACATTTAAATGATACACGTGTTATAAAACCCAAAGGGCATCAATATTGTTTGCCTTAAGCATTTATCTTTTCAGGAGTTAAACATTGATTAAAAAATAGTCTTTCATATTTACTCATACATTTGCCCTTTCCAGTGCTTTCTATTGCCCTTCACGGATTGTATTGGGTGATACTATGTACCCCCAAGTCCTCATATACTTTTGATGGGGCTGAGTCTGGCACTTGCTTGTGATGGGTTTGTTGTCTAGTGCCAGGATTGATGATGTGAGTGCTGTACCCGCCCAGGGGTGGACCTGAGATACAGTGTAAAGGAGGTGGGTCTTCCTCTTTCTTGCTTGTGCTCTTGCACTCTCTCTCTCTCTGGCCAGCGTGTCTCACAGTTGCGGTTGTGGCTGCTGTGAACGGCACACCTATCCCCATGCCATGCTGCTTTGGAGCCAACTAAGTATGGTCTGAAACTCCCGAGAAACTGTAAGAAAAAAACCTTTCCTTCCCTAATTTTGGACGTCAGGTATTTTGTCTTGGCAATGAGTGAAAAGTAACTAAGACAGTGGATATATCTTTCTTACTCTGTCAGAATTTGAGCTAAAATGGGCTTAAGCTGTGATCCCAGATGCTCTTGTTTCCATTTGATTAACTTCAGTTTGGGCTTCAGAATCCAACCACTGTGGGGCCTGTTTTCCAGTGCCTCTTCCACTACCATGTCCTAACAAAATTAGGGACGAGTGTGGGTATTTGTGAAGAGAACCACTGTGCTGAGTAACTGTATGGGGCTCTTCCAGGTACCTCTCCCTACCAACCTGCAGTTCATCTCAGGCTCATCTGAGCTCTCTGAGTTCCTGCCAGGTTCCCCAATTCTGGCAGCAGCTTCCTCTATATTCTCAAAACAATATCTGATCCCTTCTCTAAGAATGGGAATGCTTAACAGAAAGGGTTTTCTTCTTTCTGGAACCTGGCTCATCAAGAATTGCTTGCATTCCACTCTTCTCTGATAGCCTGGTAAAGAAGAATACTTTTTATTTTGCCCAAGTTTCTCTTGTTATCACAAGAACAGAGGTCTTTCATATTCTTCTACATTCTGACCAGAAGCAGAAGTTCTCTGCTGTCTACTTGACCTTTGCTTTCTTTTTTTCTCTTAGTGAGGGCCCAAGGTGGATCATTCTGTATTATGAGGCCAGGATGATCACCCAACTTGGGGTCCCCCAAAGTCTGGGCTGCTCCATAGTCTCACTATTGCTTGGAATTGTCATTATATTTCTCTTTACTTAAAGTAGTCAAGTTACAGGTCACAGCTAGCATTGGAAATGAGGACACCTAAACTTTACCTGAAAGTACTTCTGTGATGCCACTGTGAAGTCTGGGGCTAGCCATAACCTCTTTGGACTTCTGCTTCTTCTCTTTCCCTAAGTGAAGAGTTTCTGTTTTAGTTCCTTAGGGAACAACTGAGCTGTAGCACTTTAAGATTCTAGTTCTCTATTTTTTTCATGGAAAAAAATAGAGAGCATTTTGTGGTGTCTGTTCCGGAAACATGAGAGGTTCCAGTCATGCTATCTCCCCTTGTTAACTTGTGATGATAACATACACACAAGGCACTAATTCTTTATTTTTAAAAATAAGATGGTGTCTAATTTGATTTGAATGCCCCAGTCTGTGAGTATGCTTCATGATTTCTAATCCAATTAGTGTTGGAGATACTTCTGACTCTAAGGGTATCTGGTTTCTGCCTATGATATAAGTCCTGTGTCCCAGTGACTCATGTTTCAAGAAAGGAGAAGTCAGGCCCATCATCAGTAAAAAGGGTCTGTTTATATGGTTACTTTGTTTTCTGTTATTAAACCCGAGTGGCAAGGAGCAAAAGCTTTGCTTTAGATCAGATTTCTGTCAGCAGCAGAAAACCCACAGAACAATTTCAGCTTGAGAATTTGCCACAGAAATTAGCATTATTTCTCACTAGGGCCTCAAAACATCCTATTTGAAAGTAAACAAAAGCTGCCACCATGACCACCATCCTGGGGAACATTCTGGAAATCTCAGCCCAGAGGTCAGGGGACTGGCTCTTGATTTGAGCTGAATGGTACTGAAGGATGACTTTCAGGGCTGGACTCACCCTTCCTGGCATTCTTTCTCTTCTCATTAGATCTCAAGATCCATTAGAACCACTTTCTAAATCAGTAACATTTTTGCTGAGAAAATAGTGATCAAACATTTAACTCTGTTTTTGTTGGCACTACATCAATTTCATACACTGAAACTTCTGAAAAGAATGTGTGTTTGTAATAACATTATGGTACAATTTTCACACTTAGCTTTTTTTAATCAATAAAATTTTTCATCACTGTCAAGGTAATTTAGTAACAAGAAACTTTCTTTGGTCCTTGGCCATTGTTGATAAAAATGCATAAAAGCATTTTAGACTTAACACAAATTGTACCCTATCACCCCTATGAAAAAATAAACCTATGATCCAATTTTTTTATGAGACAGGAGAGTGAAAGGAAAACAGAGAAAAGTGAAAATGATAGATAGGAAAACACTTTGTAGATCCCATCTGTTAGGTAACATATTTTCTGAGATAGAGCCTGCTCATCTGATTGGAGGGTAAAGTTTAATATGAACCACAGTCATGTTTAGCATCAGTTAGGGAAACTGTTCCTAAAAGGTCTCTGTGCATTTCAAAGAGTGGAGTTTGATATCTCTGTTGCTAAAGCTCTCAGATGACCGGAAAAGAATGAGAAGCTGAATTTTTCTGCAGGAAAGGAATTTTCTGCAGGAAAAAAAAAAATTCCTTGGGACCTGGTTACCCACATTGTCCTCTACAAGGATTCTAGCCCTGTACATTCAATTTGTTTGGAAACATACTGTTATGACTTGTATCTAGATGCCTCTCCAAAGCCTTACGTGGTCATAGATGAAGCTTTTTAGAGGCAGATGGATCTAGCGTATGTGAATGTGGATTAAAGATACAATACTAAGATACTAAACTAACCCACTAATTAGAATTAGCATAGTTCTGGATGTGTCTGAATGAATTTAATGAAAACAGAAACCCCACACTGGGTATGGGTAGACTGGACTGGATACAAACAATAGGGAGGCTTGCTTCTTGCAGCTTCCCATCTCCTGCCTGTTCTAGCATGGACTGTTTATCCTCTTCAATGTCCCTCTGCCATGTTGTGCCACCTTGGAGCCAGCCAACTATAGACTGAAATCTTTACAATCTATGAGCCAAAAGAAATCTTTCCTCCTTTAACTTGTGGGCATCAGGTATTTTCTCAGCAATAAGAGAAAAGTAGCTAAGATATATACCTAAGACCAACTGAGGTAGTGTACGGGATTTGAAAATAAACACTGTGCTATGAGTGAAGTGTTGTTGCAGAAAGAATAAAAGATTTACCTCTGTCAAGACTGAAGAAAACGAGGAGACGTGGAATTGCTTTGAAATAATACTCTTTCAAAGGTTCTAAGGAAATCAAAAGCATATTGAACTTTGGATCCGAGCTCATGGTAAATGGGGTAGTGACAAGGTCAATTCTTCCTGGCACTTCTAAGAGAAGGATTAGTTGATTGAATCCATGGTTTTTATATTTAGTTGGTGCTTCTGGTGTGGCTGCTAGAAGAGTTAGTTTCTTTGGTCCACATTTCTGTTGAGTCCTGTGTCCAGGACCCGGGGGACAAGAAGAAGGAAAGGAATCTGCAGTCCAGTATTGTCCAGCTTATTTTCACAGCCCAAAGCAATGAAGACACAAATTTGCTTCAACAGCACAGGGAACTGAGATGCCAATGAGCACCAGGGCAAATAATCTTTCTTAAAATGCAGATCTATGCTATTATTCCAATGATGATTGAGAAAGGAGGAATACAAACTAAAATCTAACAAATCAGATGACCTGGACTGAATTTGTGATCTCTCACATTTCAGAAGTCCCCCAGACCTACTTGTTTGGGAGCTGATGAAAGTTTGGTTTTCTTCATAGAGTTAAGTCTCCTATTTTATAAATACCTTAATATGCTAGCACAGCTGTATTTATTAAATATACACTTTAATTGCTTTTTAGAGAGCTAATTAAAATGTATGGTTCTAGACAGAAATATTTAATAATGGATTGAAAATGGAAATAGCCAAGGAGATCTTGATTATATTCAAGTTCTTGGGTAAATTTGAGTGATGAGAAAGTTCTCTTCATATTGTTAATTTATGATGCATACCAGTAGTATGTTTTTTCCTTAGGTGTCAGTATCTTCACCAAACAGCCCAACAATTTAATGTCCCAAATAAACCAAAACACCCAAACATAAGAGAAACAAACAAGAAGGCAAAACAAGGGGAAATGTAATCCAAATTCTTTCCTCTTACATTATCCTCAGACAAGATTATGGCTTCAGATGTTTCCTTTTAGTATTCAGACATTTCAAATATTTTGCATATGATCTTGTAGACACTGGCCACTACAAAGAAATGACAATGAGAAAAGTGACTTTCTCCAGCTTACCTTTTCTAAGAGGGATCCTGGCAGGGAACCTGGGTGTAGGTTTGGCTTGATTCTTACCCTTTTCCTCCCTTTCCCATATCCTTACCCCTACTCCAGAAAATGTCAAGATGACATGAAGAACATTTAGGAAATCTAGAGAAAATTGTAGGACCTTGTATTTAGTTCCTAAGTATTCCAGTTAAGCCACTCAAGAGCCATGTGACTTAGGGCAAAGATCCCTGGGACTCAGTTTCCCACATGAAAGGAAAAGTAGATTGACCTGAGTGTGTCCTAGGTTCTTTCTGGCTCTATCATTGCATGACTCTGATTCATTGTTTATAAATGTTCAGCAAGTTTCTCAGAGTTGTTTTACTCTTTGCGGTAGTTGAATCTTCTAGAAAGATGAAAAAGAAAAGGAACCGGACATACCAACTTTGAATTATCCAAAACTACAAGTTTGGACTATTTTTTGGTTTATCTCTTCTTTAGAGGTAATTATTATTTAAAATTAATTATCAAAGTAGTTAAGAGTTAATTAAGAAAGAAACATATTGGCACTAAGTACTTGCTAATTCCAAGATGACTGAGGTTTTAAATATTGAACTTGTAAATATTGTGATTCAGATAAACATAACTTTATGAACAAGGAAGTCCAGATGATTAAAATCCAGGAACACACACTGTACTCGGGTCACGTTGTAGATTGTGCAATCTTGTGAGCACACATTCATTGTGCGAGATGAGAGATTCTGGTTAAAAACACACAGTGCTGAGTGGTCGTAGCCTGCTTTCTCAGATTCCCTTTAATCATATTTTTTCTCCTTTGCTCTTTGAAAAATTCTACTCTTGTCTTTGGAAAAGCTGCGCTAAACATCAAGTTCTTTGGTACTGAATTCAATTGGATTTAGAGTATCAATATAGGTTCTTCAAACACCCAAGTACTTTAAATCCTCAGGTTTAGTCCAACTGTGTGTTATTTTTGCCAGTTTTCTTTGTGTCATCTCTCAAATCCAAATTCACCCTTCCTTGCCTGCTTGGAGAAAATGTGGGGAACTCTTTAAGTACTCTTCCATTGCCAGCTGGTACATCGAGTTTTGTTAAGAGGAAGCACAAGAGAGACTACTGTAAGAGGAAGGGGCTTTCCTTTCTAGTTCTGGTGGCTTGCTTGCGTCTTCTCTAGCACCCAGTCTTTGATGCTCATACAACTTCCCCAGCATCCAACACTTGTAATGCATACAGTCAGCAGCACCCAGTGGCAAACAGTTTACTCCCAGGTCTTCCTGGTAGATCTTCTAATCTTGTAAGTGGTTTCCTTTGTCACAGAGACATCACTCTGTGAACAGTGAATAGTTTCCCCTGTTATCCTAAAGAGCAGGTAGCCAGCCAGTAAGTTTCTTTGGTATGACATTACAGCAACTTCCTCCACATCTGGTGAGCTGCAATTGTCTCTTCCACAGCAAAGTCTGCATTCCAGTCTACAGGTTGGATGGGTGGGTGAGGACTCTCCCTGGGGTTCTTGATGTATGCTTTGATAGCTGCTGTTTCTATATTCCTTAGAGCTCTATTTACCTGTTTATCATCTATTAATAGGTGGTAGCAAGGATTCATCATTCCAATCCTATTTGTAGGTAATAATTCTTTATTGTAAGCTTTTCTGCTTCAAATTACTGTGTGGATTCTTATACCTGACTTGTCCCTGACTGACATATCCTTGACACATCTCTGGTTAAAAATTTACATATTTAAGTGGAGAGAGATTTTAAACAAGTACAGTTAAGTTCATTGTTTGTCAATGTCAGGTGGTTGATTTTGATGTAAGCTCATTCACATCTTATATCACCGTGTGTTAGTTTGTTATGGCTGAAAAACAAAGATTAGATTTCTGAAACAATAGGAATTTATTTTTTTCGCAGTACTGGAGGCTCAGTCCAAGATCAAGGGGCCAGAAGATTGGTTGTCCCCTGAGGACTCTCTCCTTGACTTGAAAATGTCCTCACATGATCTTCCCTGTTCATATATCCTTGGTATTTTTCTATGTGCCCAAACTTCCTCTTCCTATAATGATACAAGTCAGGCTGGATAGGGATGACTTCATTTTAATTTAGTCACTTCTCTGATAGGGCTGTCTCCAAATGCAGTCACAGTCTGAGGTACTGAGGTTAGTCCTTCACTATATGAGTATTGGAGGGACAAAATTCAGTCCATGTAGTACTGGATTTTATTTCATAACTTTTTGTGTTAAGTACCACATAGAAACAACTCTGTGATAGCGAGGTCATCAAACTTGGCTTTTGAAGAACTGACTTGGACCCAGTTTAGCTACTTACCAGCTCAATGAGTTTTTTAACAATTTGAATCTCAGTTTCCTCATCAGGTAAAGGGGCATAAAGTAGATTCAGTAAACTCACACAAATGAACTTATTTTAGAACTTACAAAGGTTCTAAAATTATAGAAACATTAAATCTTATCTGGTTATGGAGGTACACACTTATAATTCTAGCACTCTTGGAGGCTGAAGCAGGGGGATCCCAAATTCAAGCCCAGCATGGGGACCTTAGCAAGACCATGTCTCTAACTTTTTTTTAAAAAAAATGTGAAGAGCTGAGGATGTAATTTAGTGTAGGTATATGAAATCACACATTAAAAAAAAAACTCTACCATTACTTTTCATACTTGATACTTATTGAAAGGCAGTTGCCAACCTATTAAATAGGTGTTAAGTATAAACGACTCATATAGCCAAAAAAAAAAAAGTACTTTGGTCTTTTTGGAAGCAAGAAAAATGTCTCTGGCTTTTCTTTGTCTTTGTACATACCAGGCAACTCTGATCAAACCCAGTTTTTGAATTAATTATTGTGTCATCATTTGCTTTTTCATTCTCTGAAAAAGTAACATGTTTAAAGCCTTATGAACCTCTTTAATTGACCTGCCTCTGGTTTTTGGAAAAGATAGAAACTATATGGCCTTTAAAATGACAGGATTGTTTTTGGCAGTTACTATATTCACTCAAGGAGGGAAAGAAAAGAAACTATAACCTACTGCTCATTTTACCCATTTTATTTCATTTTGCGTTGAGGGCACCACCCCCAAGCAATTCAGTTTTGCAGTCATCTTACATTATGAGAAACTGAGGCACCAGGTGTCATTATCTTTTCAGTTCCTGGAGAAGGAAACTGTCATTAATTGAGGAACTTTATACACAAGGCACATTATACATTTTGTTAAATCCTCACAGCATTCTCAAGAAGCAAGTAGTATTATTCAACCTATCTTACAGATAAAGAAATCAAGGTTCACAGAGGATAAAAAAAAAAGAAGAAAAGCTAATCCAGTCAGTAGTAACCAGAGATTAGAACTCAGACCTGTCTGCCTGTGCCACTGCTTGTCTTATCACCTACTTTCCTAGCCAGCATTTATTCACAATGAGCTCAATTTAATAATTCTATTAGCAGTATAATTGTCATTAGGTTAAAGCAATTAACAGTTGAGTCTAACAGAATTTGAATTAATAAAATACTCCAGGGGTTAGTTACATAAGAGTTCTCAAGCTACATCTTGCATATTAAATTAAGCACTGGATTAAAATAATATTTGGCAAATATTCAACCATGTGCTGTAATAGCACCAATTGGCCGTTTGCCTCTTGTGCATATATAATCGGTATCTATAATAGCTTTCTGCTGCCTTTCAGCTTTCTTTTTGCCATCTGTATCTGCATTAACTTAATGTATAGAGCAATTTATGTTCACATAGTTATCTAGCAAAGGAAAATGCACTATATAGCTATTTGCTTTCCTTTCTAACTTTTACATCAGATTCAATGACTCAGAAATAGCATACTTTTACTATTTTAAAAAAAATTTATATCCTTTTGAGTTTGTGCTATCTCTTTAAAAAGTTTGGAGTTTACTCCTTCAAGGTTTCACTTTGAAGTCTTGTTGAAAAATTGACCTTATTTCAAAAGAAAAACAGGCAATATCCAATCACTAGAAATAAAGAGGCAAGGCATGAGAGTGGACCAGATGGAGAAGTTGAAGAAGATGAAAACTCAAATGGAAAGGTTGTGTGGCAAGATAAATTGGATTCTTTGCAGTGATACTATGGAGATCTCTATGTCTGGAGTAGAGTGAGGGTAGGAACTGCAGGTTAGGTAGGAGACAGGTCCTGTTAGGGTTGTTCTGAAGACCCTCACATAAAAGTGGTAGAGATACAATCTATATCAACAGATGTACAAATGTTAACATAAAAACACAAGAAGTATGCAAAAGCAAAGCAACATGACACCTTCAAATATAACCAAATATGCCAAAGAATTTAAAAGACTGACTTTTTAAAAAATGACATAAACTGAATATGCCAAGGAAATTAAAAGACTGATTTTTAAAAAAATGACATAAAATAAGATACAAATAAATAACTGAAAGAATTAAGGGAGACTACGTAGGATATAAGAAACAATCCAATAAAGTAATAGACATTTTGAAGAAAAATGAAATAGAAATTCTAAAAATGAAAAGCACAGTAAAACAAATAAAAAACACAACTGTGGAAAGCCTCACAAATAGATCAAGTAAAAGACAAAATTTCAGGACTTGAAAAAAAAATTGAGGAATTATTGCACTCAGATATCAATAAAGAAAAAGTAAGAAATTATGAACAAAATGTTGAAGAACTCTGGAACTCATTTGAAATATCAAACCTAAGAATTTTAGGTCTAGAAGAGAATGCCAAGGTTCAGACTAATGATATAGAAAATCTTTTCAGTGAAATAGTAACAAAACTTCCCAAATCCTGCAGAAAATACGGATGTCTAGGTATAGGAGGCAGGGCTACACATGAACCCCTGGTGTATCACCTTATAGTTAAAATATCAAGAGTGCAGAGCAAAGAATGAAAAATGACAATTGTGAGAGAAAAATGCTCATTCAATTATGCTCGTGAACCCATCAGAATTACTGCAGACTTCTCTTCTGAAACCCTAAAGGCCATGGGGCATAGAATGATGCATTTCAATCCCTGATAGAAAATAACTGCTAACCTATATCCAGAAAAGCAATCTTTCTAATTTGACAGAGAAATGAAGACCTTCAAAGATATCTAGAAAATAAATTCATGACTGCTAAGCCAGCAATGCAGAAGATACCTAAAAATATTTTCACACAGAAGAGTAAGAATAGATAAACTATTGCAAATTAGGAAAGAATCAAACATTATAAAGAAAAATTTACAGGCATTAGTACATAGCTTTCTATAATAACCCAGAATGTATACAGCCTTATTTCTTCAATTAAAATGTACAGATTGACAAATTTTACTTAAAAACAAGACCCAACTCTTTGTTGCCTGTAAGAAACACACCACACTAGCAAAGATATAAACAGACTGAAAGTGAAAGGATGGGAAACAATATCGCATACTAAAGGAATCTGAAAGCAAGCAAGAGTAGCCAACTGACAAAGCAGATTTTGAGGCAAAATTAGCCCAGGTGGAACACTTTTGAACATTACATAGGGTAAAGGGAACAACTCAGCAAGATACAACAATTGTAAGCATATACACCAAACATTTGGTGCACATGATTACATAAAACAAGCACTATACAACATAAAAAGACATGTAGGTCCCAATACAGTAATGGTGGATGACTTCAATATTGCACTTTCACTAATAGAGAGGTCACTCATGTTCCCCCAATCAACAAAGAAATGTCAGAGTGAAACTACATCATCAAATGGATTTAACAGATATCTACACAACATTCTAAGTACCACAGAATACACATTTTTTTAGCCCCTCATAGAATGTTGATTAATCAGTTAAAAGACTAGAGATGGCTGTGATATTACCCCACTAGTTTGACAGGCTTCTTCCCAAGTTGGGGAAGATTATAATCACAGAGCAATCGACTTTACTCCATTTCTTTATATATTGCTTCAAAGAATGGGATAAGGTGTGGTATTGCCATAGTATCTTGATAGGTTTTTTCCCATTTTGGGGAAATTATAGTAGGAAGCAATCAACTTTCATTCATTTTTTTACAGTTGAGCTATGCTTGGGCTTGAGAATAAACTTGAGATTTGCAAGAACTTAAGAAACTCTGAGTTATATGCCCTATAGTTAAAAACTTCTGTCTTAGGCAAGTAGCCTATTTTTGAGGAAAACAGTTAGCCTTCTATTCACAACCACAGTTGTTGGATTTGGCCCCAGCATGGAAAATTAAAATCTTGTGTTTGTCAGGAGAGAGGCCAGGATGCCTTTGCCCCAAGTTTAAATATCCAGGAATCACCCAGTGGTTTGCTTTTATTGTTCATAAAGTCAGCAGAGACAAACCACCTGAGTAGTTCCAGATGTTGAATCAAAAAGGCCATACTTTACAGACTTACATGTAAAAAGTAAATTTATAGCCCTCCCCCCACAAAAAATCCTAGGAGGATTGTGTTGTTTAAGAATAGAAAGATGCTTTCATTCTTAAAACAGATTTATCTCAGGTCCTATAGCCTTGTAGATTGCAAGGCTTGATGACATTTACCTTTCTTTGGCCATTTGAGTTTTCACATTGTAATCCACTCCTCTCTGCTCTCTTTGTTTAGCATAAACACCAGCAATTGGTTGGTTATCCCCAGAGAACTGAACTATTTTAAGATAGCAAAGCTCTCCTAAATTTTACCAAAATAACTTGGAGGCAAGAAAAATTTCTCCTCATTGACTCAAACATTGGATAATATAAACATAAATGTGACCTACGGTTACTATAGTCTACTCCATTTTACTGGTATTTTGGCAATTATACCTAACATTGTTCTGGATACTGTACTTTGTGAGTTGGCTACCAAGGGCAACATTATATGGTAGTAAGTGATATGACTTGTATGGGCATGGGGCCAGGAGGTTACAGTTTGTTGCCATAAATCTTAAATCTGCTGAAGGTGTCTTATGTTCAGGTTTATTAGGCACAGCCAAAAAAGTGAAAGTTCTGATATCTAGGATGCTTCCATGGCTATAATACATAACCTTACTGAGTGGCAAAGAATTTTTATAGCTGCTGGCTGAGATCCAAACATAGATTCAACTATCTCTCCACAAGGTATTTCAGTGGAGTGGCCCAAGTTATTTAAGTAGAATCTGGCTCATAAATCTAGGTTGGAATAATAATATTATTCTCTATCCTAAATATTGCATTACAATGGCCACAAGATAGAAAGCTCTGTATTTACACAAAGCATTGCTTCATTGTCAATGAAGGAGTCATTATGATGATCAGATATTCTCATATACTGTGAGTGGCTAAAATCTAACACTCATTGAGAGGTGGCTATATGTCAGGCATGGTAATAAGTGGGCTCTTCAAACATTATCTCGTTGAAGCCTTCAAAGAAACATTATGAAGGAGGTGTTCTTGACAAATGAGAACACTAAAGCACAGAGAAGTTAGGCAAATTGCCCAATGAAACAAGGTGATAGAATTCCATTCAGACCAGCCCCTGGAATCTCAGTACACTACACTCTTTTCCTTACTCCAGGCCTTTTTTGACAATGTTAAGCTTTTTCCCAAATCCAGAGCATTTTAAAATAGTAAAGATACCCAATACAACAAAGGGAAGTTCATGTAGCTACCCTCCCAGTTTTAAAAATCCATCTTGACTGCCTCCCTCACCTCACAGGTAACTTAGCCTCACGTGGAAACTTCTCATTTTCACTTCTTATTTCAGTTGCTTTATATGTTCACTATATCAGTGTGTGTCCTCAAGCCAAGGATGAAGTATGGTTTGGTTGGTCTATATGAGCAATCTGTCATTTCTTATGCATTGTGGTACAATTTTTTCCACTGATACTTTATATGAAAGTTACTTTTATAAAATACCTTGCCTGGATCAGAGGATGCCCAGATATTTGGATAAATATTACTTCTGAGTGTTTCCACATATAATTGACATTAGAATGAGTAAACTTAATAGACTGCTTTCCCTGATACAGTGTGCATCATCCTATTGGTTGCGAATTGAGAAAGAACAGAAAGGAAGAAGAAATTCCCTCACCACCTTTTGTTCCTCGGCCTCATGTGTAACCTGAGACATCTCATCTTGCCCTGCACTCCGAGTGAGATTTACTCCTTTGGATTTCCTGGTTCATGCCTTCAGGCTCAGGCTGGAACTACATCACTAATTTTTCTGAATTCCTTACTTATCGATAGTAGATCACGAGAGCTCTTAGCCTCCATAATTGTGTAAACCAATTTCTCATAATAAATATCTCAACCAATCTATCTATTGACTGATAAGCTGATAAAGAGACTGAAAGTTCAATGCTTTCTCCAAGATCTCATAGTCAGAAAGTAGCAGAGGCAAAACTTGAACTCGGTTCTCCTGAATGCATAGTCAAAGTTTCTCCTTTCGGCTAGATAATGGCCCTCTTAGATGGTAAGACCACACCAATACTCATCTGCTAAGACTCTCTTCTGGCCATCTCAGTGCAGTTTTTTCTTTTAAGACTGAGAAATGTAATGAACTCCACCTGGGACTTCTCTTTCCATGCTGTGTCCTCTGGAAGGTTTTGAAAGATGGGAAGAAGACAGCATGGTCAGTTACATCTGAAATTCTCAGTGGCTACATGGGGACTTGGGTAGAGTGCTTCACTTTTATTTGTAGTGTAGAAACTTATTTTAAAAACTCCAAACATGATACAGGCTATATATATATATATATATATATATATATCCTCAACAGGAGCATCTTGAAGAATGCTTCCAAGTGGCTGTGGTGCCAGGGGCCTGAAGATTGAGAAAGTAATGACATTTTATTCTGAGGTTTAATACTTGAGCCTCTACATGACAAATGAACAAATAATAAGAATATTCTGAAAGCCAGAAAGTATGTATTAGTCTCTGTTGTGAAGAAGGTGAAGGTTGATTAATAAACTAGAAGCCAATTATTTCTTCCTGTGACTTCCTTTCCTCACAGCAAGTAGCAACTCGGCAAAGAGGATTATATAGAAGCAGAAAGGTCATTATTGTTTTGCTTTCTGTGGAAAAAATTTCTACAGGAATGAAGTTGAATATTTTTTGAGGGCTACCTTTTTGGATATCTTGTTTAAAGCTTAAGCAAGTTGGTAAAACTCAGATCATCAGATGGTAGTTTAACACAGTAGCACTTAATTACCTAAGGACCACTTGTTTGGAGACCCACAGAGGATGCCTGAAATGATGGATAGTAGTGAGACTTATATGCACTTACATACATATATACATACACATAACCATATACATATGAATATACGTATACACGTACATACACACATGCAAGTTCCTTTTCCATCCCAACTAAGCATTGATCATGCACTGAGGGCAGAACTTTTGTAGTTTGAGATATGACAGCAAAAGTAGCATGAATTTCTTTTTTCTTTCTTTTTCCATAATTTCAGAAATAGGAGATTTATTCTTTCTATATATCTTAGCAATCTAAGCTCAAGGTTTTTTTCTTTTCTTCATAAATCAAGAACTTTCCGCTTTCCACTTAAAGGAAACATTTTATAGCTTCTCTCCAGCATTCTGAATTCTGAATTGCCAACATCACTACTTCTGGGATTTGGAGTCATGATTAAGAAAAGCAAGGGTCTCTTGAACACAAGCACTAAGATACACGACAGTTGATCTTATAACTGAGATGGCCACTACTGTCATGGCTAGGGTGTACAGTGTGGATACGCTGAGCAAAGGAATGATACGCATCCTTGTCAGGCCAGAGCAAACGACATGAGATTTTATCATGCTACTCAGAAGAGCTCAGAATTTGAAGCTGATGAATTGTTTATTTCTGAAATCTTCCATTTAATTTTTCCAACCACCAATGACTGTAATAACTGAAACTGCAGATAAAGAATAAACTACTATAGTAATGCACCAATGTCAATTTTCTGGTTTTGGTATTATATTATATCATGGAAGATGTTGTCACTGGGGGAAACAGGGTGAAGGGAACCTCCTGCTGTTATAAAAATGCCTCTGTGAGTTTAAAGTCATTACAAGATGAAAAAAATTTAAGACCCTTGAAAAGATCCTTTTACCATTTGTATTCTGAAGCAGGCAAACTCCATTGTAAGGCATTTTACAGCAATGTGCTTAAGTGGGGAATGAGAAGTTTGAAGCAATATAAAGCAGCCAGAAAATGTGCTGAAAGTTAAGTTAGTGCTTATTTAGCACCTTAAGTTGTAAACTATTCAACCTGTTTGAATGAATCCATGATACCATCAAACTCACCTCCCAGATATGCTGTACTTCTGTTTCCTAATTATGGTCCTGTTGATATTTTGGAAGGACAATTTATTGAACTATTAAAGAGGATTGTCCTGTGTAGTAGGTTGTTTAGCAGCATCATGATCTTCTACCCACTGGATTCCCCACCCCCAGGCTGTGGTAATCCAAAGATATCTCCCAACATTGCAAACTATGCCTCAGAGGGCAAATCTGCCCCTGGTTAAGAATCTCTTCTATACTTAAAAAACCAATCTTTTGTCTCTACCTTTGAAAAGAAATGAAAATTCAGCATTTTTATAGAAGATTACAACCACTCATCCTTTTATCAGCCATGTACAGATTCCTTGAGAAATTCTAGATTTTTAAAACATGTTCAATTTCACCCATGCTTTAGTGTCTTGAACATATGCAATGATATTTAAATAGAAATACTTTCTACTCTTCAAAGTGTCTGAAACAGATATTTCAAAAGGAGAAATGTACATAAAATCCCCAAAGAACTGAGTGTGTACAATGTTGGCCTTATTGAGTATCAGATAGAGTCATAATTTCACACGTGAAGGTAATTTGTTACATTGAAACATTCACAGGCTTTAGTTTATTTAAGCCTCTGGGGCTAACACAGCACATTTCTAAATATTATGAGTTTTGTAAAGGTGCATGACGAACAAGCAGACTGCTGGTGTGCTGGAAAAGTGATAAAAATCAGCACTCTGCTTAATCACGGCTTTCTTTGGCATGTATATTTATGCAGTGATGTCAGTATGGTATCCTGTAACTGGGTGAAGGTCAAGTTCCATGTTCATATGCACAGGATTTAGAAACTCTCCAACAGACCTGCTGAGGGAGAACAGCAGCAGAATCTCCGACTGGCTGCCCTTTCTGTGCGCAAAGGAACTGAACAAAGAAATCCATCTTTAAACAGATTCTGAACCACACCAGCTCCATCTTTTGTCACATGAATTACTTGAGTTATTGAGGCTGGCTCCAGCGTCAAGCCGAGTATGTTGCCCTAATGTATTTATTTAACCCAGGACTGCCATGGAGAAGTCAAAGCCACCTCAGCATGCGAAAATCTGCGACAAAGAGAACATTCAGAGCAGATCCCAGGTCACAAACACATTAGGAACTCTGCAAAAGGAATGGTGTTGCAAACCCAGCACAATGCCTGGCTTTATTCCTGCTTGGAGTCAGACTGTTCTCAGCTAAACTGTAAACTGCTTTTCACTGAGCAGATCCAGCCGCATGGCAGACCTGGGAGAGAGGGAGCTCTGGCCGGGCTGCTTAGAGCCCGGATGGTGCAGCAGACCCTGCAAGTGTGGGCTGTCAGCAGTGTTTCTATTTTAGGAGCCCTGCTGGGTGCAAGAAGGTAGCCTTTGAAAAAATAACCTAGAAACCAATTATTCACACTCTATCTGGTCCCGCCTGTTGGATCCTGGACAGAGACAACTTTACCCCACATCTGGGCAGGATGGTGATGATATCCATGCACATGGCCTTCAGGTACCAAGTCCTCTAATTGTGATGAGTCCACAGATGACACCATCACTGGCCCAGTCTGGGTCTGAAGTAAACCCAGCTAATGGTATGCAGTTTGTTTGTTTTTTATTGGTTGGTAGAGCTGATGAATAGAAAGCAAGTCAATGGTTTTAGGTGAATGTTGAGGCTCACTTAATATTGTGAGATGGCTTTTTTTTTTCTCTCAAATCCAACTGAGATGCCATCCACGAAATTCACTGTATTGATCAGAAATCTTTCCAAAGCAAGTGACAAAGACTACCCAGGCTAACGTGTACAAAAATAACTACCATACGTTTGTGTGTCAGGCAGTATTATGAGGCCTTCCTACTATTGACAGTCTTCACAGCTCTGTGAAATAAAACGATTTTTATTCCACCTTGTAGATGGATAAACAGGCAGCAAGAAGCCTGTTCTCTTGCCTCCAAGTCACACAGTTCTTCAACCACAGCTGAGATTTGAATTCTAGCAGACTTGCTGTGGCATTCATACTTTCAAGCACCATCAAATATGGTGGGAAATATAAAATATATCCACTCAGGGAGATCTGAACACACAAAGCAAGGGCTTCAGGACTTTGCACCACCTGACTTTTTTTCTGCTTATATCTGAGGTCTCTCATTATGTTTTTCTTTGGGTGGTAGTCTCACTCCCTCCTGTAGCAATCAGATTCTCTCCACTCAGTGGGAAGCAGGGGTAGAGCATCCCTGGAGAAAGTGAGCCTCTTCCTCCTTTCCATGCCTGGTTCCCTACCACCTGTGATAGGTCACAGCACTAAGGGCACCAGTTTTGCACCTTGTCCTTCCTCCATGTCCTTTTCCACATGACTTTGCGGTTGCTCCTGTGAGTCTGTTTTCCATCTCTCGGTTCTGAGTTTGGCCGTGAGATCTCTTTGGCCAAGGAGATGTTAACAAATGTGATGCATTCTGAGGTTTAATGAATCATTTTCATGCTTCTGCTTTCACTCCTGGAGCTCAGCTATGCCATGAGAACATGCCAGACTAGGGTGATACAGGAAGATGAACCTGTGGAGAGGGCTGATGTGCCTCAGTGGACCCTGTAACAATCTGGTGACCTCATGGCCTATAAGAAAACCCAGATAAAAACAAAAACCAGTTGGTCAAACCCAGACTAAATCATCAACCTGCAGACCCATGAGCTAACACAGTGTTATGATTTGTGTCTAGATGTCCCCCCAAAGCCTCATGCAGTCATACAGGGGCAGGCTTTTCAGAGATGGCTGACTCTAGAGTTTGTAACTGATTCATGATCTTCATGCTGAGATTATGGGTGTGAGTGCCACACCCACCCCAGGGCAGGTAATTTGCATACAGTATAAGAGACAAAAAAGTTTGTCCTCTCTCTCTCTTTGCACGTTGCTTTCGCTGACTTCCACTGCCATGAATTGTTGCCTCTCTGCTATGTGCCACTGTGCTTTGGAGCCAGCTGATATGGACTGAAACCTCTGAGAACTGTGAGCTAAATAAAACTTTCCCCCTTTAGCTTTGGATATTGGGTATTTTATCTCAGCAACAAGAAAAGTAACTGAGACACACCATTTTGCAGCAGCATTCAAAGTGAAAGGGATGGGACATGGCTGCTGAGACGCTGCCTGGTCCAGGAAGGTCAGGGATTTCATTCCTAGATAGCGTGCACGGGAAAGCACCCTGGGAAGAAAACCCAGGAGCTCTCTAGTCCCAACACTTTTTCTTTCCATTTGGGGATCATATTGAGTACATTATCTTTTTTGCTACCTAGAGTCTCTTCTGCAGTAGACCATATGAATTTCTCTTAGATGTAAAAGCCATAACATGTTTTAGTTTTTCTTAAATATTGCTTTTCCTTATAAATAATGTACATTTATTAACTGATTATATTTTTCTTTTTGCCTTCATGCACAGGAATTTTAAAGTTAATATTATGAGTCAAAATTATAATTTTTTGAATCAAAAGAAATACTGTTTCACTAAACTTTCTTACTTAGTCCTATGATTTTGTGTCTACTTTCCATTCTCTGGATTTAAAATTTTTCTTTTTCTTTGTTTTGGTTATTTATTAAACTGCCTCTAGTTCACTTTGGGATGAGCAGTGATGCGAAATTCACAAAATTAAGTATCTTTTTTTCAAATGAACAGTGGGTCAAGATAAACTTAAAATTTGTAATTACAGTAGCTTGACCACATGAGAAGTATAGTTGCTTTTTAATTTTTTGTGAGCATTTTTTGCAACACATAATAACTATAAAGTATGATTTCTTATTTTTTATTAAGTGTATTGGTACAATTTACATAAAAAATTATCACATTTATCATAGGGAATTTGTACTTGTATACAATATATTTTGGTTCTTCTTTTTTCCCCATTAAATTGAATTGCTAAAAAAATAAAATTCCATAATGAGAGAAATAAATATGAAAATTACAAAGAGATTAGCACACAAAAAATGTTTGATTATCTTGACCAAGGGAAAAAGCTCTGTGTCTTGCACTGCTACAGTAGTACAAAGTGGTGCACCTGCTATGGAGAATAATTTGACCCATATCTATCATAAAAGTGCATGTACACTTTGGCCAGATGTCTAGGAATTTATTTACTAGAATGAGTACATTTCAAATTTTTTAAATGAAATTAATTCATTTAAATTTTACTTACAAAATAATAAAATAAACTTCACTTATAGGAATTTATCTTAAAGCTACAATACAGAAGTTTAAATTGATATATATATATATATATATAAGCATGTACAATGGCATTATTAGTAATAATACATATATATGGGAACAGCATAAATGTGCCTCAGTGAAGAACCAGAAAAAATATGGTACAATGTATATAACAGCTATTTAAAAATAATAACCATACTTACGTAATACTATGAAAAAGTCTTCTTCCTTTTTTTTTTTTTTTGGTACCGGGGATCAAACTCATGACCTCACACTTGCCAGGCAGGAGCTTTTGCACCTGAGCTAACTCCGCAGCCCAAAAAATCTTCAAGTATCCTACTAAATGAACAAAATGTAGAGCAATGTGCAAAACGTACCACCTTTTGTGTACATGTATTCTTGTGTATGTACAGAATACCTCTGGAAAAATACATAAGAAAACTGAGAACAATTGTTCGTTCTAGGGATGAAATATGGCAGCTGGGTCCAGAGATGGGAGACTTACTCTTTATTTGATGTTCTTTTGTGACTTAGGAATTCTCTACCATCTTTGTGTCTAACCTAGTCTTAAAAATGAGAAAAGAATCAAATTAGTTCTTACTGGCTTACCACATAATAGCCACAATTGTTAGTAAGAAGGAGGAAAATGAATCTAACTCCTCTAGCAATTCTACCTATTAAAGCAGTTTTGTCCTTTATTGAATTACAACTCAATGATTTGAAACAACTGGTTAACACCCATGTGTGCCCAAGCATGGCTATGGCCCAAGGTACATAGTTTTACAGAGAGCACTCATCATTGTATTAGACACCACATTAATCTAAAACAACCAACATTTACTGAGGGCCTCCCATAGACAGGTCTTTGTCAAGAGCTGGAAACAAAAATACTCATAAGATTCTGTCTTTGTCCTTAAATTAATCACAGGGATGGCAAATATACTGTGTGGATTACTGGTACCCTTGAAGGTTGGAGCACTTAGAGTCATCTTTGCATCTCTACCACCTAGCACACTGTGGATACTGCAAGAATGTTTATAGAACAAATGAATGAATGAACGAATGAATGAATGAGTTCTGCACTGAATATGAATGAAAGAGACAACAAGGAGGTAACTAAGAAGCAATGAAATGAGTCATGAAGAGTTGGCCAATCCAGTGTCATTACACAGCATCAAGACATTTGCAGTATGTATCCATGCAAAGGGTTGCTTTCATCAGCATGAACTTTATTTGCCAGGTAGATGACATTATAGTTTCCTGGAAAGAACATGACAGGGCCAGGAAGATCTATTCTAGAAGGCAGAATCTACCATTTATCAGTTAAATGATGGCTGACAATTATACTTTTCTGAACTTTAACCTTCTTGAGATGTTGGCTATGTTGTCATATAGTAGCATGGTGCCCTGGCTTAGCTCCCAAGTCTTATCTACTGCCTCTGACCCTTTGAATGCACTGCTGCAGCCCCACAATGCATCTCCCTTCTCACTTCACCTTGGCATAAGCTGCTCCTTCTGATTTAAACATTCTGTTGACCCCTTCATGTCCTTCAAATCTCCCCCAGGAGACCATCATTAGTCATCACTTCTTTCACGGTCCCCAGGCCGGTTAGCCAGGTCTTGAGTATCCCTCTACTCTAAGGCTTACCACACAGCCTTCAACATATTTACTTCTCTTCCTTCTCTCTGTGGACTTGAATACAGATGTGCCCAATGTATAATGGAGGCACAGAACAAAAAAAAAGGGGGGGGGCAAGAAATTGTTGACTTTGTGATTATATCCCTGGAGGAACACTTTCAGATACCAGTTCCAAATCTTGGCACAGGAAGGGGACAGTTTCTGAAAAGAATTTTCTCAGTAAGAGAGAAGTTTCCACAGCTGGAGACAGAGATTTCACTGACAAGAAATGTTTCCTTCTTTTCTGTTCTTCTCCATGTTTGAAGGAGAGAAAAGCCAACCCTATTCTGCTTGAAGATTCACCAACAAATGCAACTCTCACAGCACATCCACAGCCACTGACCAATCCAGCTTCCTACATGAGATCATTACTTTGTGGTAGATTTCAGAGCTATTTGGTTTTTCAAGGAGCTGGTTCCAGTCTTGCACTTGCACCAAAATGTAAAATTGTATAAAGCAAGTATTAACATCTTGCATTAGATAAGCACACCGTGAGGTCAGGTCACAGACCTAGACCCAATTCTGGTTTGCTCTGGTCATCAGAAACATGGAGCCAAGACAAAGAAAGGAGAGACAGACATAGGCACTCTGATGGGAGGGATCAGGGCATGAACTGTTCTCTTAGATGGTTTCCAAAAGACCTCAAAGAAAGAAAGTTTGCAGAAGTCAGCTGTGAGGTGACGACTCACCAAGAAGGCTGGATTCCCTCTGATGACCCATTACCTCAAGGATGAGATAAAACCACAGAAACTGCTCAATTTAGGAATCAGAACGAATAAAATGTAATCAGACTACCTTTTACAAAGATTAATTTGATAGCTATTGAGAATGATGAGAAGGTCAGTATTTGCCATTGGCAGTTTTGTCTCAAAACCCTGGTTTTAGCATACAGAACTGTATGACTTAGCGAAAAATACCTAACAAGGCAGAGCCTTAATTTCTGCCTATTGAAAATGGTATGATTCCTTCCTGAGATTCAAGATGATGCCAGTGCACTTAGTACAGTGCCTGGCACAACAGTGATATGATATAAACAATGATATTAATAGTAACATAGTATTCTTCTTTGAAAAATGATCTCTTTACAGCAGGTAACCCACTCTAACTATAGGAAATAGAGAAAAGACAGAGAAGGCAAGATAAAAATAACAGATTCAAGGTAATGAAATCTCATTTTATTGAAGAAATGATGAGGTGTATATGACCAGGTCTAGTGCCTTCTTCTCCATGGGTCTCTTCTAGGATCATACACTTTTTCATGGGTTAACTAAAGTGGGGGTAAAGTTCTCTCCATTTTCATACTCCAAGAAAACTGGATCATTTCACTGTCAGATGGAAGGGCAGCCTGCTCACAAGGGAGGTGTATTTGATCTATACGCCCTGAGGCTGCAGTTTCCCAAGCCAATTTCATTTCATTTCTTTCCTGCCAGTGCGTGGAGCTTGGTCCTTACCATCACTCTATCTTTTGGCACCTGAGAGATGCCTGAGGAGCAGGTGTATCTGCTTAATATCCAGCCTGCTTTTATTGCCAATTCCAGTGACAAGGTGGGTTCAACTGGCCATGATTTTAGAGCAGTCAGAGGTTGTCATTGTTCCAAGAACACAGTTTCACAACAGCCATTAAATGAAGACTCTGTTTAACCCAAGGATATTGAAATGGGATGAAGATATCCAGCTGTGAAATAGAATGATAAACTTTTCAGCGAATTGGCAAGAGTATTGTTATACCAGTCTTTTGTCTTCTTGGGGAGGTCATAAAAGACATCCAACAGCTGCATTTGAGTTACATAGAAGCAAAGATCCCCATCCTTGAACCCTGCTTCAGGGAGACTTTTCTATGTCTTCGAACAGGAACTCACACAAGTAATAATTTTGGAAAGTGCAGAAAGGCCATTTTATGGAATTTTTTTCTGCAAAATGTGAAAAAACACAAATCTAAAGGTGTTAAAAATAAGCCTGCGGTCCCAGCATTGTGAGTACCAGTCATTCATTGTCTGGCCCAGTCTTGATTCAGCACAAACCAGGAAGGGCATCTCTGCTGTGGATATAAAAGCAAAAACCTCTAACATTATCCCCCAGGAGTGGCAGGAATGCTACAAGATGCACCTAGAGCAGATGGCAGAGGTGTATAGCTATCTCCTTTCAGAGACATAGAACATCTATTGTTTATTGCCATTGTGTATTACCCCTAAAGAACCATTTGCTGTCAGTCCATGGTGTTTTAGGGAAGTCAATTGTATCCCTGATCCAGGTTTAGACCATTCAGCCTATTACATTTTCCCTGGTCACTCTGACTGGTTAAGAGGCAGGTATATGACTCAAACAGAGCCAATAATATGAGATAAAATTCCCACTGGGAATTCTGGGAAACATTCCCTGCCTGTAAAGTGTGAGATACGTAAGAAGGATGAAATTTCTAGGGCTACTGCATGGGAGAAAGCCAAGCAGACAGTTGAGAAAAAGAAGCAAATGTGCGTGAGGCCTCTGGGGTCACCAGTAGGCACCATGTGTCTGCAGGCTCTAACTGCCCCTCCTACGCAGTGAGCCAGGGCTCATGAAGAAAGTGCCACTTGCCACCTCTTTCTTTATATTGAGGTCGCTCTCTTCACTCTCCCCATGGGCTTCAATTCTCACTTCAGAACCTCTCTTCAAACTCACTTCCTTCCTTTTCCTCCTCACATTGCTATATTCCAGCATCTGGGCACCAAATCAAGGAGAGGCTGTTTCTCTGCTGTTCACCACTCTGCCATCTTCCTGGAAACCCTTGGTTGTGAGGATGATAATCTGCACCCTGCACCAAACCTTATGCCGTCCCTGAGTCCATAACTTCTCATTGTTATAAAGCCACTGTTGAGTAGGAAAAGTTTTCACTTGAAGATTTTTATTGTCCCATTATCTCTTCTATTGCTTCTCTATTGCTTCTTCTTAGACTATATTGTAATTTATGATTAGTTTTTTCTTGTTTCAAAAGCAATACATACTTATTTTAGAAAATTATATAAGCATAAACACAGAAAATGCAAACAAAGTAATATAACTTTGCCAGGACCATGCGATTCTCAGGTGGCTGAGCCAAAATTCGTCCCCCATGCTTGTTGATGCTGCTAGATATCTGGCTCCTGATCTTACAATGTACTTGTAGCCTCTCATAGATCTTCTAATCATTTTGACATAAAGATTTCCTCCTTTGAAGACTTTTCAATGAGTATATGTAATTATTCTCTGGCAAAGTTGGGATAATACTAAAAAAGAGTTTGTATTAGATTTTTTTTCTTAGCTTAGTAATATATTGTGGGCATTCCTCCAAGTCATTAGGGTAAAAAAGAAACAATAATTCTTCAGGATAAAGGAAGACAAAATCATATCCTATATCTAATACCTTCTCCCAGTGATCCTCACAAAGGAGTGTACCTTCTAATTCCCTGGAAGGTTTCTTAAGAATTAACAAATGGGATTATATCTGTTATGGTTTGTGTCTGGATGTCCCCCCAAAATGTCATGTGGTCTTGGTGGGGGTGGGCTTTTCAGAGGTGGCTGAGTGGAGAGTTTGTGACTGGTTCATTGTCTAGTGCTGGAATTGGGGGTGTGATTGCTCCACTCATCCTAGGGTAGGTAACTTCCATACAGTATAAGGGAAGAAAAGAGGTTTGATCCTTCCCTTTTGGTCTTGTTGCTTTTTCTGTCTTCAGTCACCCTGCACTGGAGCCAATAGATTATGGACTGAAACCTCTACAAACTGTGAGCTAAGTCAACCTTTCCTTCTTTAACTTTCTGTGCCAGGTGTTTTGATTCAGCAATAACAGAAAGGTAACTAAGACCATATCATACTAAAAAGGCTTCTGTAGAGCAGAAAAGTCAATCAGTAGAGTGAAAGGACAATGTAGAGAATGGAAAAAATTGTCAGCTACTCCTCAGATAGAGGACTAATATCTAGAATATGCAAAGAATTCAAAAAAAATTGAGCCACCTAAAATTAAAGATCCAAGCCAGGCACAGTGGCACACACCTTTAATCCCAGCACTTGGGAGGCTGAGGTAGGCCAAGCTTTGTGAGTTTGAGGCCAGCTTGGGCTACAATGTGAGTGCAAGGCTGGCCTGAACTACATAATGCAACCCTGTCTCAAAAAACTAGGGCCGGGAGTTTGGCTCAGTGGCTTAAGCACCTGCCAGGCAGGCATGAGGTTGTGAGTTCGATCCCTGGTGCCACAAAAAAATAAATAAATAAAATTAAAGATCCAGTCAAAGAATGGACAAGAAAAATAAATAGACATTTCATAGAGGAAAACAATACAAATAGACTACAAATATTTTTAAAATGTTTAACATCTCTGGTCATTAGAGAAATGCAAATTAAAACAATGCTAAGATTCCATCTTACTCCAGAAACAATAGCAATCATTAAGAAATCAAGCAATAACAAATGCTGGCATGGCTGTGACGAAAAAAGAACCCTCCTTCATTTATTGGGATTGTAAAATAGCAAAACCATTATGGAAACTGGTATGGTGATTTTTCAAAGAACTGAAATTAGAAATTCCACATGTCCCAGCTATCCCCCTGCTAGGTATCTTCCCCAAAGAGTTTAAGACATCATACTACAGTGATGTACGCATACCAGTGTTTATAAAGCACAACTAGTAACAGCTAAATCCTGGAAGCAACCTGTATACCCATCAACAGGTGACTGGATAAAGAAAATGGGGTAAACTACATATAATGGAATACTACTTGGCTATAAAGAATAACAGATTTGAGATATATTATTAGAGGATATATGTTATTTTGAAATGCTTATGAAACAATTGCAGGTCTCAACTGTATACTGGCATGGAGTTTATGTTATGTCATAAAAACAGCCTCAGCATATTTTAAAACATAGGAAGAGGGAATATCACAATTTCTAATAAAGTAATATATTTAAACCAAAAATAAACATGTGGAAGCAAACAAACAGTAACTTCCTAACCACTTTGAAAATATACTACTGTCTCAAATACCTGTTTTGCTAAAACAACAATAATGAGATTATTGCACATTGAAATGCATGTGTGAAAGCTAAAGTTGTCCTTGGGAGAAAATTTATAGCTTTAAATTCTTTTTTGCTCAACAACAACAAAAAAAAAAAAAAACAGTGAAATCAAGTAAATTAATCATAAGACTTAAGCAAACAATAAACAAAAAATATGATATTGAATTGAAACTAGAAAGCTTAAAATAGTACAATAGATTAATTAATTCAAGAGGCTTGAATAAAATAAAAACTCAAAGTGAAGACACACCTTAATCAAAGACAGGAAAAAAAGAGTGGGAATATATAAATATTCAACTGTGGTGAAGTAAAATAGATAACCATAGGTCTGTGGGGAAAATTTTTAAAGTATAAAAGAATAGTTTGCAAACTTGTGAACCAAAATTTTAACTGGGATGGTGTAGATAATTATTCCAGAAAAAATAATGTCTTATATTAAGAAAAGAAATGAAACCTAAAATAGGCTATGAGTTGATTGTGAAAGAGCTTTTCCTGACAGACACCAGCTCCAGACAGCTCACAGACTTCAAACCAATAAAGAACAAATAATACAAAAATTATTTAAATTATTTCTGAATTCAGAGAAAGAGAGGCTGTTTTTATTACCTCTACAAAACCAGCAAAGCACTGTAGCAAAAACTATCAAAACTTTGCTAAAAAGAAACCTATAGAACTCATTTTATTTATAATCTTAACAAAAATATTTTCAAATACAGGTCACCAATACTAGTAGGTCATTATCATCACTCTTACACTGCATCTGTCCAAGCCAGCATAATAAACCAAATCAAAAAGTGTAAATGTTGGAACGGAGCAAGCGAAACTGTTATTATTTGCAGATAAAATGATTACATACCAGAGAAAACCCAAAACAATAAACTGAAAAAATTATTAGGAATTATATGTGACAGTGGTAATCTAATTCTAGCTTAAAAACAGATATTCAATAAGTAATAACCCTCTCTCATACTAAAAATTATCAGTTATAAAATATGATAAAAAGCTATACAAATAATACCAATCTGTATGTAATAACTAGCAACACATGCATTAGATAAAGAAAGTAACAAAATTTGATTGATGAACAACACAGGAGATTTGAGAAAATGAAGCAATGTTACCATTTAGATATGCTGCATTAAATTTATGGAGTTTGGAAAATGATTATGAGGGTTTTTTTATTATGAGGTTTTGAGCTGCAAGCTTGACCATAAAATTCTGTTTTAAAACTACAAGAAGCTAGATTTTTATCTTCTTGGGAGTGAAAACAAGTTTCGGCTGGTCAGATAACTTGGCATGTTTTAATTTTGGAAAGATAGAGCCCATGCCTTACTGTAATGGGACATAATTAAGACAGTGAGATTGGATTGGATTTGATGAACCAAGGATGAAAAGGAAGAGATTGAAGAAAAGGGCACAGCTGGAGCTTAGAGAGGGAGGAGAATCCTCTTGGAAAAGGATAAACTGGGAAATTTTTAAAAGTAAGCTCATCCCGTATTCACTTTAAAATAATTTGTTATGATGCTTTACTGTGGAGCTCATTGTTATAGCCTCCAATCCTTTGAGAATGATGATGGTGGTGATGGTGATCATGGTGATGTTGACTGCTCATTTATTGAGCACTTACTTCCCAAACAATGCATCAAGCCCTTTTACTACTTTATAGCTTTAATGATCACAAAAATTCTATATTCCTCACTCTCCTTCCTACAGATGACGCAGAGAACAGTTAAATAATTTAACCAAGTGCACAGCTCTGAAATGTAGGATCTGGCTATTGACCCAGATGTTCTCACTCCACAGCTAACTTGTGACTCTACCCTGATGTTGCCCACCTAGCTTGCTTGTAGCCTTGAGTTAGTGCCAGAGAAAAGATCAGATAGTTTTCAAGTGGAAACCAATGGAGTGTTGTGGACTGGAGAAAGGACAGATGTATAGGAGTCAGAGCCAAAGTGAAGATTGAGAATTCCATGGAAGCAGGAATATGGAACTGGCTCAAGGAAAAATAAACACCAAACTCCTCCCCTGCCATGAAATCCCAGAGGGCCTGGGAAGCATGCTGAGACTTCCATCAGGTGTGACTTGGGATATGAGACAATTTTATTGCATGTTAAAGTAAACGATTACTTCAACTAGCTGAATAACTTAGATTCATCCCAGACATTGAAATGGGACTTACAATCATTAAAATGCCGGTGCTCCTGAAATGACTCTAAAGATAATAGAAGCACAGTCAAATTCTAATGAGATTTTTTAAAATTGCGTAAATTATTTTAAAGTACATGAAATGGAATATAAATATATACATTTCACCAACAAAGAGTAAAAACTAATTATCAAAAAAACTGAACCTATGAGAAAATAAGATATGAAGTTACTTGAATTAACAAAGTATATGTTTTAAATCAGCAAACCAGTCACTGCTTCATGTCTGAACACCTAAATATTTTTTTAAAAAAATCTATATCCCTTTCTATATCCAACATCAAACAAAATTTCAAATGAACCAAAGAGTTACATATGAAAACTTATACAAAAGTACTAGAGAAAATATGGGTAAATAATTTTGGTATGACAAAGAATTTTTTAAGCTTGATATAACCTCTACCTAACCCCTAACCACCAAAGAGGACCAAAGAGGATATATGGAATATTTTAAACTTTAAGACTGAATAAGCAAGCTAAATAAGCATTTGTAGCTCTCCCTAGCTCTACCCAAAATCTCGTGAAATGTATAAATCAAAATAATACTAAGTCTTAACTGGTTTGGATAATGATGAAAAAGAGTGCCATCATCAAATAAGAAAAATTTTAAAAACTTCTGAAAGAATTCCATTTCATCAGCTCCATTTAAGGAAAGGGAAGAGCCACAGAGCAGCGGGGTCTCTGTCTCAGGGAGAGGGAATGGAGGAACAGGAAGATGTTGGCAGCCCAGGACACATGGATGTGAGAAGCAGAAGGGACTGGAACTACTGTTGTTCACTGAAGACCTATTTTTAAGTATTTACATCCAGACAAAAGCAGCTAGTGACCACAGAGTCCAGAGAAACATGGCAGTGGCCAGATACCTACTGACTCCAACCAAATGGAGGAGAAACCAATGTCTCGGCAAAGATGGCTAATGAAACACTTATATTTTCTGACTCTTGCTTCCCAAACTCTTCTGAAATGGTGGTAAAGACACTGTATTTTTTTTTTCAGTGCATAAGCCTGCAGAATTAAAGGAGAGAGGATGGCAACTGTAGTCAAAATCTGAACACTGGAAAACAAGTGAACCAGAAGTAATTGACTTGAGAAAATAGGAAAGCCAGAAGGCAACCTGATGTACACACAAACAGATGCCTAGCGTGGCAGCATCATGCACCTCTGGAAAGAGGAATAAAAGTTGTGCAAAGAAACAGCTGTTTAAGAAGAAATCACCACCACAGTCACTCTAGCAGAACTTTCAAGCCCTAGGCTGAGGGATGGAAATGAGATACACCAGGTACAGTTGAGGGCTAGGTTGCCATTCAGAGAGGCAAAGTGAACACTTACCCAGCTGACTACAAACTTATTGTCAGCCTGCAGAACTGTGCCATGCAGAACCAGATCTTCCAAGCAGGAGATGAATGATTCTTTTCTG
>RJWM01016655.1:0-16508 GCA_004363535.1 Dasyprocta punctata
TCCCTCTCCTCCTTCTCCTCCTCCTCCTCCTCCTCCGGCCTCCCCCCCGCCCAGGAGAGGAAGCGAGACGCCCTCGTGACTCTGATCACTGTCCAGCGAAGCCACTCACCCGTCCATCTCTCCCAACGGTCCATGGCCTCCCATCTACGTCCCCCTCACAGCTGATGAGCTAAGATATTTCTCAGTACACGTGGATTCCACAGCTCTTAACATGGACTGCACGGAGAGCCTCGACCTTTAGGTATTTTGCCACAATACCAAAAATAAAATTTAACATCCTGTTACACAAAGAAGTGACAGATTTCAAAAGCCAAGGGGACGCGCAGAAAGGGCGGGCCCCCCTGGGCTGAGGTTGACCCCGTTTTCGCTTTCCTGGGAGTCCGCGAGGACGCTGGTCTCCTGTTCGGGGCTCAGCGGGCACAGCGATGGGGACAGCGACGAGGATGCCTTTCCCTTTCCAGAGGCTGCGAGCAGCGCCAGCATCGCTCCTGACTCAGCCACAGGCGGCCTCGCGGGCTGGGGTCCCCCATTCCCAGTGTGCGCCCCACAGCCTGCTGGGCGCCAGTCCTTGAACCCGCCGAGGTCGTCCCAGACAGGGACAGACAGCCAGGGAGGACACTCGCACACACACCGGTCCTGGGGCAGATTCCATCCCGTGCAGTGACCGTGGTTGAAGCGTCACAGGAGAGCTCCAGCGGCTGAGCCGGGTGTGGCCCTGTGTCCGGCCGCCGGGCCACCCTCGCGGGCCACCGACTTGAGTATGTCCTGCCTTCCCCGGGGACCCTGTCTGCCGCCTCATCCTGACCTGGACATCACAGAATGAACGCTCTGGCTTCATCCAGAAGGAACACAGAAAATGCGGCTGTTGTTTTGGATGAAGGAAATCAACTTTTTCAGTTTTCTTTATGTTTGATTATCCCACGTGGGAGGCACACAACGTTCACACGCTTCGTGCGGGGCTGGTGTGCGGACATCCTGACTCCTCTTCACCCCGCCCCTTCCCCTCCGTCCGTCTCTTCACCCTCTTCCCATCTGAGAAAGATCTGTCTCCCTACTTCTTACTATCTGTCTTTTGCTTTGCTCTTCACGTATAATTTGGGTTTCTCGTATAAAGGAACCACACAGTACTGAAGCCCATGTGTCATGGTCTCTGTGTGCATTCACTTCCCTACACATGACTCACGCGTGTCCTTCTTTAGGGCACAGTAGTACTCCGTGGTGTGTAAATACCACATTTCTTTTATCCGCTGTTGACGGACACACAGGCCACTTCCAATACTTAGCTACTGTGAATTGTGCTTCTGTGACACGGGTGTGCATGGATCACTGCAATATGATGTCTTTAACTCTCTTAGAAGATAGCCGTGAGTACCACAGAGACGACTCTCCTCGACTCTCCTTGGAAAGAAGAGCAGCTGTCTCCATTTTGGATAAACTTGGCCCTGTCTCCATGTATTGATATGCACAGAGCTGGCTGGGTTATTTCTTTGTCGCTTCAAGCAATATAAATTGGGCTGGCTGAGGGGCTGATGTGTAGCCTCTGAAGCAAGGCGACAGGTCAGTGTTACCCCGCCCAGTGACCCCCAAATATGAGGTTGAGTCTGGTGGGATGGAGAGCAGTGCTCCACGCCGTCAGCTGGGACCGAGCCCTGAGACAGAGGCCATGACTTCCCAGGGCAGAGAGCACTGTACATCAGAGCTGAAGCACCGACCCCAGATTATTAGCTACGACCTCAGTTGTTACGCAGATTGCTCTCTGCATGGCTTGCCCTCTGCATACCGCAGGGGTGATCTCAGACCGCCTACCCAGCCCAGCTCAAGGCTGTCTCCTGTCACTCTCACTGTCACTCATCCCCGAGCCACTCCCCTCACGGGAATCCATAAAACCCGGGTTGGCCCTGGGTCGTGGCCTCTGTTCCGGTGAACACCATCCTGGCTGGACTTAGGACCCCTTGGCTCCCCACAGCTGTATATATGTCTCAGGGTCTTTCTTCTCGCTGTGGGCTGCACTGGAAGTGGTAGATTGGAGTTAACTCACTAGAATTCCAATAAATTCTCCTTGGGGTTACAAATATAAACCTTCCTGGACCCCGACAAGGAAGGGAAACACTAGCTAGCAGAGAACAGCCGGGTCAAATGGAATTTCCAGCTTTAGTATTTTGAGGACTGGCCATACTGATCTCCAAAAATAAAATGATACATAAAAAAAAATCAATTCTGCACGATTCAGTTCTGTCTAAATGAAGCGTGAGTTTATTTGGGTAATGCAGGCTGTGTGGATAAATTCATAGATGTAAACTCCTCCGTGGTCTAAGAGGGCTCCGGGACGACAGAGAGGACGGGGTGACAGCGGGGGTGGCTCCGGCTCGCGGTATCACCGGCCCGGGGACGAGGAAGTAAAGACAAACGACAGTCCAGTCTCCCGTCTTTCCTGACCACGCACACCCAGACGTCCTCAGTGGGTTCAAAAATCCGAGGTTTCCCTGCGGGTCCGGACCGGGGCAGCGTTGCTGAGCACCTTCGACACGCTAGGGGGCGCCTCGAAGTGGCCGTGACCTCCTGCCCATCTTGGTACCCACACCGCTGTGTGACCCCTCCACACAGACCAAGGTGCGCCCGTATCGCCGAATGACTGAGGCTGGGTGGGCGGTGGCGCGCACCCATCATCCCAGAACTCTGGGAGGCTGAGGCAGGAGGATCAAGAGTTTACACCAGGTCTTGACAACTTAGCAAAACCCTGTCTCAAAACAAAAACAAATAATAAAAATAGGATGCAAAGACCCTGGGCTCAATCACGGGTAACGAAATAATACAGAAATAGGAAAAATAGTGTATAACTTCTGAGGCCAGGTCATGAGTTCCACTGAGGCTTCAGCAGGGGCTTTGGGGGTCACTCGGGGCCCAGCCTAGCATGTGGCCCCTGGGGCTCCCCAGGGAGGCCCCGCTGCCAGAGCCTCTGCCCAGGGAACCAGAGCCCAGGGAAGAAGCCACCAGGGCAACAAAGTTCTCACCCTGCTGGCCAACGGAAGGGGACCCTGCCGTCCACGGTGGGGTCCCTCCCCGTCCCGGCAGGAGTCAGCCTGTGACTGCTTTCACAGCCTGGATTCTGCCAGTCCTGGGTCTGGCCCTTTAGGAGGCCAATTCTTTGCTGTCTTGGGGAACTCCAGGGGAGACCCCGGTACCCAGATGGGCGCCGACACGCTCAGCAGCAGGACGCCCACCTGGGTTCCTGAGGACAGATGCGTGAGCCGCTCGGGGCGGGATGGTCTGGAGGGACCATCTGGAGCCACACCGCCCAGCAATGCGCTGACGGAGGATCCAGGAGTCTACGAATTCGGAGGGTAGACGTTACGTCTTTATTTTCACTACCTATAACCGAAACCTGGCATTTTCCCCCCATTTAGAAGGTGGCATTGTGTATTAACTGCGTTTGGGACTCTGACATTGAGAAGAGGGTTAGAGGCTTCCCCAAGCTGTGACACGCGTTTGTGGTGCACACGTGCACACACACACACACACACACACACGTGAAAAACGCTGTGAGAGTGGGGTGTGGTGGTGCACCCCAGTAATCCCAGCACTTTGGAGGCTGAGACAGGAGGATTGTTGCAAGTTTGAGACCAGCCAGGGCTACAAAGTGAGCCCAGGGCCAGCCTAAACCGCACAGAGAGACCCTGTCTCAAAAAAAAAAAAAAAAGAGAGAGAAAGAAAAAGAAAGCCAGGCGTGGTAGCACACGCCTTTAATACCATCACTCGAGAGGCTGAGGCAGGAGGAGGATCGTTGTGAGTTAGAGACCAGTCTGGGCTACAAAGTGAGTTCAAGGCCAGCCTAAACTGTATAGTGAGATCCCTGTCTCAAAAAAAAAAAAAAAAAAGAAAGAAAGAAAGAGAAAGGAGAGAGAGATTCTCTGGCACCAGCTCAGCGACTCGGGCTCAGTCTCCTTTCCCGGGACCCTGGGGAGCTTAGGGGCTTTCACTGGGAGGTGGCAGAACCAGGATCCGAACTTGGATCTGTCCATCTCCAGAGCCCACGCTTTTCCCGCCACATGATAATAAAACAGTAATAATACAGTGACTGACTGTTTAATAGTAATACAGTGAATGAATGTTTCCTTGGCACTTCAGAGCCCGGGGCTGGTGGCACAGGAACACAGCTATGAACTAGTCCTGCCCACATAGGACTTGCTGAGCCTTCTTCACCCCGAAGCCTGTGTTCCTCCCTGGGGCCGCCTCTGCCCCATCGACGGACACTGGATCTGACACGTCCGCCCCCGCGGCCACCTGCCCGGCCTGGTCTCCAGCACCCAGAGCAGGCAGGGGACAGACTCCACCCGCACCCGAACATCCTCCGGGAAGGGAACTTCAGACCCCGCCTTCCGGGCGCTCAGAGAACCAGCAGCGCTGCTCGGGCTCCAGGTGCAGGCGAAGCCGCTCCCGTCCCCCAGTGCCTGTGCCTGTGGCCACCGCGGGTGTCTCAGGGGCCGGGTGCCAGCGCGTGACCTTGTCACCCGGGGTCCCTGTCCCTCCTTAGGCCACAGCCAGATCGCAGCTCCTGGGAGCCCGGCACCGGGAGCAAGGCAGGGAACTCAGATCCTTCGGACCAAGGCTCGCCTGGCTCCACTCCGGTCACAGCCTGAAGCCCGGTCCTGCCAGGCCCAGCTCAGCGGCCAGGAGCACCTGCAGGAATTTTGCCCTCAGCCTGAAGAGTTCCAAGGAAAGACAACCCCCTCCTTCCAGCCATCGCCCCACATTATTGTTGGTTTCTTGGGTTTTTCTTTTTCCCTCCATAAACAGCAGAATTTGAGTTTGCCTTGGAGCAAATCCCCAGGGGACAGTACAGAAAGGCCTTGCTGCTCGGGATCCCCTCCTGGCTCGGCTGGAATCCACTAGGCTCCGGGATTTTCCGAGGGAAGCGAGGGCCGCACCGTCAGCACCCGCCATGGCCGGCTCCAGGAGCCGCCTGGCAGGTCCCGCTCTCTCACCCCGAGGCTTAGTGGGGATGTGGCCGGGCGGGTGGCCAGTGGGACAGAGCCAGTGGCCGGTGCCAAAGGGACAGCCTGGCAGGGGCTCGGGGCGGCTGAGCCCTGCTGAGACCCGTGCTGCGCAGGTGGCAGAAGGACGGCGTGAAGCAGGGGCCGGGCGTGGGGAGGGAGGCCCCGGGTTGAGCAAAGAGGAGCGAACGGAAGCGGGGCGGGGGGACAAACCGTCCAAGCCGGGGTCCTACACCCTGGTTTCTCAAATGCATGACTGGAAGAAAGCTCACACACACACACACACACACACACGCACGCACTCCTCCACACGCGTGCAGCTGCCCAAGCCCAGCAGATCCTGAGAGTAGCGCTGGGAGCTCACCTGAGCTCAGGTCCCCCCTTTTCGGGGACACTGGACACTGGAGGGAAGGAAGCCAGACGGGGCCCCTGGGGTTGGGTGGGCAGGCGCGGGTCCCAGGCGGGTGGGAGCTGCCACGCTCCACCTACTGCTCCCTGCAAGGGACGGAGCGTGGACGACAGGAGCCCTGGTCCAGGGCAGCCTCTGGCTCACTGGGCCGCAGTCAGGCTGTGAGCCCGGGGCTCCAGGGCCCAGCTGAGCCGGAGGGGCCCGGCTCCCAGCAGGGAGAGACCGTGGGAGAAAGTCTCAGAGCGGTGACCTCGGGCTGGGCGGGTGAGAGAGAGCAGGGAGGCGCCCACGCCTGGGACACCCCAACCGGGCCTGATCTTGTCTGGTCCCTAAACAAAGGAAAAGGAAAAGAACGGGAAATGCAGAGTGTGACGCTCTACAAGGAGACAGAAGGCATGACCAAAAGAAGGGCTACCGGCTTCTGCAGAAATAGATTTACTGGCTTTGCCCGTCTCACTCTCATCCTGGAAAATGCACAGAAAAGGATAATGAAGAAAATAAAAGTGATCCCAACTCCTACCCTGAAGAGATACCTTTTGCTAACACCTTGACTGAAATGTAACCGGGAAGGGGGTTCGGCACACTCTGGTCAGTGAGTTCCCACAAAGGGAGCTCCCTAAAGCCATCACCACGACCTTTCATGGATCAGAGCCAGCACGTGAAAACCTTCCTCCTAGCCCCTGGCAATCCGTCCTCCGCTGGCCTGCTAGCCCTGACTTCCGTTCCGTGGTCCCAGCAGGCGCCTCGGGGTTCACACAGAGCACCTCTAGCTCTCCGCCTCCCTCGAGCACATAAAACCCTTCGTGTGGAGCACAGGAGCCTCCGGCAGAGCCCCTCTCGCCCTCCCGGACCCCTGTGTGGCCATCGGCACTCACGCGACCTCTCCCTCTGTTATAAACCACACGATGCAGGAGGCTTTTTTTACTTAAACAAGTACATTTTACAAAAGTTTAAGTAAGGTTTTTACCAACATATTTAGCATTTTGGAGGCTTTTTATTCCTTGGCATAGATCTAAATTTCCGCCCTGCTCCATTTTCCTTTTGCTCCAGTGGAGATCGTCACGAGTCGAGGTGTTTTCTTTCGCTGTTTGAAGCTTGTTGCCCGGCTGTTCCCCAGCTTGCATAGTTTCCAGCAGGAAACCCGCTGTCTTCCGGGTCTTCAGAATGGGCTGTGTTTCCTGGCTCTGGCTGAATTTTAGGATTCCCTCTTTGCCACCTGTTTTCAGCTACTTGGTCGCGTATCTTAGTTGCTTCATGTCTCCGGGGGCTCAACGCCCACCTTGGATCTCGGGTCCATACTTTTCATCAAACCTGAAAACTGTTCACTGTTATCTCTCCAAATACTTTCCTGTCCCCTCCCCTCCTCAGAGAGCCCAAGCACTTGCAGGTTCAGCCACGCGTAGTTTTTTCACAGGTCACTGGGTGCTCTGCTTATTTGGCGAGGGGCTGCAGTGTGATTTGGTTTAACTTTCAGAGCAACGTGAACACTGTGGGGCTTTAAGCAAAGGAGCAGTAAAATTTGCTCTGCACCTGGCCAAACAGCCCTCTGGGTCTGCACGAGGGGTTAGGGAGCAAGGATACTGGTTTGGGAGCAACTACGAGAGTCTAGGCAAAGAGGACGGTGGTTCAGGCTGTGGAGCCCAGGGAACGCTCTCAGCAGATCCTTGCCAGTAGAACCTGGTGACTGTGTATGGACAGTGAGAGAGAGGAGATTTAAGGACTCGGACTCCTGACATGGGGGCTGGCCGCTGGGAAAGCCATCTTCTGCCGTCTTCGTCAATCCAGCTCACTGAGCAGAAGGCTTCAGAGAACTAAATAATAAACTCGCCTGGAGAGGGACGCATCTAAGGAGCTTGTACTTCTGCAGAGCGACGCTGGCTGGAAGGAGGCTGGTGGTGCCCTGCCCATCAGAAAGGCCGGGACACAGACACAGACAGGGTTCAGGGAGAAGGGGAGCACGCGCCAGGAGAGAACAGGGGCTGTGGACGTGGCCAGTCAGTGTCACCATCCCTGACGCTCGCAGCCTGAACCACGGGCGCCCATTTCTCCCACATCACCATCAACGACTTCCTCTTTCCTCTGCACCTCAGGGATTCAAAGCTCCAGGCTGAGAGTGTGCGGCTGATGGCTGGGAACAAGGACAGAGGATGCGTGGGCCCTGCTGCCTGGGGAAAAAGCGCATCGCAACCCTGGACACGTGCTGGAACACGATCAGGAGACAGAGCAGAAACGGCAAGTGCACTTTGATTCAGAACTGGACCGGAACTCCAGAGACCTGGCCTGAGGGTAAATCCACAGTGACCTGGGCCTGTGTGGCGACCCGCTGAGCCCGGGGACAACGCGGTCACCAGGAAGTGTGTAGAGCACGGAGACAGGAAGGCCCAGGACCAAGCCCTCAGGTACGGTCAAGGAGGAGGAAAAGCCTGGTGTGGCTGGCGCACTCCTGTAATCCCAGCACTCAGGAGGCTGAGGCAGGAGGATTGCTGTGAGTTCGAGGTTAGTCTGGGCTACACAGTGAGTTCAAAACCAACCTGGACTATAATTCAGTGAGATCCTGTCTCAAAAATAAAAAATAAAAATAAAAAAAGGAGGAGGAGAAGCCTTGCAGATCCCAAAGGGAGGGGAAAAGGAGGGGACCAGGAAGCCAGGGGTGGAAGGGGCGCAGCTGCAAGGGAGGCAGCAGGGCCTGTCAGCAGGTCAAGGGCAGGGAGGTCACAAAGATCTCGGGTCTTGGAAGCCACTGCTGACCTAGCAGGAGCCACTCTGGTAGCACCACGGGGGGCACTGAGAAGAGAGGACTGCAGAACAAAGAACAGGGACCGGCACCGAGGACTCCTGGGAGAAGCTTGCCCATGGCGGGTGAGGACTAGAGGTGGGAGGGGCACTGAAGGCTGCCTTATCTGGTTTTTTTTTTTTTTTTTTTGGTCTTTTTGAGACAGTCCCACTATGCAGTTCAGGCTGACCTTGAACTCACTGTGCAGCCCAGGCTGGCTTTAAACTCATGGCAATCCTCCTGCCTCAGCCTTCTGGGTGCCGGGATCACAGATGTGGGCTACCACACCCTGCTCACCTGTTTTGTTTACCTGAACAGAGCCTGGCCGATGAGCCCAGGTGCCCTGCGTGCAGGGATGATCTCAGGATCCGTTGTGCTAATCAAGTCTCGGGATGTAAATATTCTAGGGCAAAAACCGGTACTAAAAAAAAAGTCGTTAGGTTTTGCAGAGGTAATCCTCAAAACTACTCCAGGCGGCAGGCACTACTGTAACCACGCCCACGCCCACTTCACAGGTGAGAAACCGGCAAATAAGAAGCCAAATCGCCCCAAGTCATACCCAGGGAGCCTGCGCTCCTGGCCACTGGGCCATCCTACCCCTGCAGCCTCAAGAGCAGGTCGCAGGGTAATAATGACTGGGTGAGTCGGGTAGGAGGGCCCCGAACCCACTGCACCCAGCCACGGCTTATATTTCACTGCTGGCTTCCTGGGATTAGGTGAGCCTGACAGAATGAAGAGGCCAAAAGAGGTGCGGGGATCTGGAACACTGGAATGAGATCACACACCTGTAATCTCAGCTACTGGGGAGGCTGAAGCAGGCGGATCCCAAGCTCAAGGACCACCTGGTCAACTTAGCAAGTCCTTGTCCCAAAATTTAAAACATGAAAAGAACTAGGTCAAAAGAGCTTGGGGTGCTGGTTCATTCGCAGCACCCTGACATAAAACTGTCTGTGTAACTTTCTGAATGACAAGCTAAGCCTTTGGAGTGCCTGGGGACACTGGTCAGAACAGACACCTCCCCACCGGGGGCCTTGCCTGAGGTCTGCAGGGCCCGTGTGCCGGTTTCGAACCCAGAGCAGGCAGTTTCACGGCGGCCTATACTGCACCGAGGTGGCTTGGCCACCAGCGACACGTTTTGTCTCTTCCAGAAGACAGCGAAGCCACGAGCCGCTTGTGCAGGGAATTCCCGTCACGCTCCGCGGCGACTGGCCAGGACTGGGATTGGTGCTCTGGGTGAATCCCAGGACGGGGGCAGGCGGGGACTCAGGACCCAAAGGTGAAGGCTTTTCCCCGGGGTTCCCTTGGAACCGGAGCCCAGCCCTTGCCTCTGGCCCCGGCCTCATCAGTGAGCACCCTTGGGCTCTCAGCTAATGCAGCGCGCTCCTGCCGGCGTCCGAGCTCCATGGGGCCTCCAGGAAACACCTGGGCCAACCTCGGCACTCGCAGGTCACAGCGCCATCTACATCGTCGAGCTCCTGCCTGGACTCGAACCCCTGCCTCCCAGCGCCAGGCCCGCCCGGTCGGCCGCACTGCGCTGCCCTCTGCTGGTGGCCGCGGGAATGACCCGGGGTGGCGGCCTGTCCCGGGCCCCTCCCTGGCAGAGACGCAGATCCCGCCTGCCCTGCGCCCCTTCCTTCCCCAGGAGCCCCGGCTCCGCAGAGGGCTCGCAGCTGGCACTGCGCAGGGCGCCCGTGTCCACGCGCTCACCGCGGAGCCTGAGGGAGCCAGGCCGGAGCCCTGGGCGGACTGGAAACCGACCGTGAGGACCGAGGGGTTTCTATCGCGCCCAACCCGCCGTGGGCACCGTGCTGGGCACCTCAGGTGCACGAACCTGTCCAGGCCCGCGACGCCCCCGTGACGCAGGCGCTGTCACAAGCACCGCCCCACGCACGAGTCGGGAGACTGAGGCAGGGAGCGCACAGGCAGCTCCTCGGGAGGCGGACGGCCAGGACGCGGGGCGGCGGGCTGAGCTCAGGTGGTCTGGCTCCTGACCCCGGCCGGTAAACCCCGCATCATGCGCTCAGTACGAGGCCCCAGACTTGAAGCCCCAGACCCCGGGGAGGCGGCTCCTATCCGCATGGGGGAGGCAGAGGGGCCCAGTGGACAGACATGTCAGAAGAGCCTGGGAGGCTGAGGCAGGAGGATCACAACTTAGCTTCTTAGTGAGAACCTGTTTCCCTAGGAAGGATGTAACGCGGTGTGAAGGCCCTCAGGTCAGCCACCAGCACCACTACCAACAACAAAACAAAACAGAAAAACAGAACCACCACCCACCGGTCCGCAGGAGCAGGAGCTGGACTCAGCTCCTGTCAAGATTCCTGTCACCCGCACCGTTATCACCTAAGAAGGACGTCGCTCGGGGAGGGTGTGACGTTGCTGAAGTGTCTGCGGACACGGGGGACACAGGGACACTGCGGACAAACGGCGGTTCCCTAACGCGTTTATTGGGGCACCCACCGGATTTGTTCCCTCCCATGCGCTCACTGCAAAGGAAACCTCGCTCCTGCGATCCCCAAAGCAGACACCAGGTGGCGCCACGTTCCCGCTTCAATCCCACTCGGTTCCCCGGCCACCGGAGTGGTGGTTTGGGTGCTTCTAAACCCGAGGCTCGGGACCGAGCTGCACAAACTTCAGACGGGACCCCGCGACGTCCCCCCGGCCCGCCCGCTGTGCGCACGGCACTCAGCACCCTCCCGAGCCCCGGGTGGGGCCGCGGCCTGCCCCACTCTGCCTCAAGGCTCTGCACCTGCCCCTGGGCTCTGCCACCCACGGGAAGGGACGGCGGGGACAAAGCCGGGGGGGGGGGCGGGGGGGGAAGGGATGTGGAGGAGCGCTTTGTCGCCCGCTTCACAGACCGGACAGGTGGAGGCCGAGAGAGAGACAGAGAGACAGAGACTGGGGCACAGCCTGCAGACCTGCATTAGTCCCAGGTTCCCCCTCCCCATTTTTTCAAGGCAGGGTCTTCCCATGCAGTTCAGGCTGGCCTTGAACTCACTGTGTAGCCCATGCTGGCCTCGAGCTCACAAGGATCCTCCTGCCTCAGCCTCCCGTGTGCTGGGATTACAGCTGTGCACACCACACCCGGTTATGTGACCGGATTCCTGGTCCTGGGTCCTTCCCACCCTCCCCGCCGACCCCAGAGCCGCCAGCAGGGCGGGGCGTTTCTCAGGCCGCAGGAGACCACACGCCAGGACGCCACACTGGCTGGCAACGCGGTCTCACCAGAGCGTCACCGGGGTCAGCGCGGAGGCCTGGGGTCGGGGCTGGGCCCGCACCAGCTGCGCGGCCCCTGGGCTTGGTCAGATCGCACTGCTCCCCGCACGAGAGCGCTGCTCAGCGCGGGTCACAATCAGATGGGGCTCACCCGGGGAGCCGGGCCTGGTGCGCAGGCTTCTCTCCGGGGGTGCAGCCCTGCCTGGAAACACGGCCTTGGCCAGCGCCCGGCCGGCCCGAGCTGCCCCAGCCCCGCGCGGAGGAACCTAATGCAGGCGTGAACCCGCGGCCGCGCTCGGTGCGGGGAGGCGTCTGCCCCTGATGCAAACTCTGCGTTCCCGCCTCTTAAAAAGCCTCCGTGAGGCGGCACCCCAACCTCCAGCACCTCACCAAGGGCGCGGGCCACCCTGGGCGGCACCCCGACCTCCAGCACCTCACCAAGGGCGCGGGGCCATGGCCGCACAGCAAATCCTCGCTCACCAAAAAGGTGCTGGCAGTTTCTTCCAGCTGTGCTGCTTGTCTGAATTTTCACGGTAAAATGTTGAGAAAAAAGATACAAAGCGTAATAACACAGACGCCCCGCGCACCTCGGACATCAGCGTGCCTGAACTGGGTTCCGGCTCCTAAACACTTCTTGGTATTTTCCACAATACACAGGTACTCCTCAGCTTCTGATGGGGTCTGTCCTGAGAAACCCACGGTAAACTGAAAGTATCGTGAGGTGGGAAACGCACTGAAATACCCCTAACCCACCAAGCACCCAGCACCCCTAACCCACCAAGCACCCAGCATCCCTAACCCATCAAGCACCCAGCACCCCTAACCGACCAACCCACCAAGCACCCGGCACCTCTAACCCACCAAGTACCCAGCACCCCTAACCCACCAAGCACCCAGCATCCCTAACCCACCAAGCACCCAGCATCCCTAACCCACCAAGCACCCAGCACCATTGCCAAGCTGTACATCGGTTCCTGTGAACAGTGTTGTTTCACACGGTGAGATTTCAGAACTTCTGTCCCCAGCGTCCACGCTGTCTGTCTTCCCCATCACTGCCCACTTCGCATTTCAGTGACAGATTCACCTGCACTGCCCAGGGCCCCGGCTCCAGCCTTCTCCTGCTGCTTTGGGGGCCGCGGGTGTTTTTGGCATCGCCAGTTTTCTTTCCCCACCCAGCACGAGCCGCTCTGGCCCGAGCTCGTCCCCAGGACCTGTGCCTCTTCCCTCCCCGCCACACCGGCAGCCCGGGCCCAGCGGGGGACAGGAACCCTGTCCAAAACTCCCAGCCGGGGTCCCTGGCCCCACGGCGACCGTGCTGGTCCTGAACCAAATCCACAGTCTCATCCCTGTTGGGAGCCGCTGAGGTTGGCCGGGGCGTGGCCGACCCGAGAACAGTGAGTCGAGTCAGAGGGCAAGATGGAGGCACAGCTGAGGACCCCGGCTCCAGTGAACTAAATAAAGACCGTAGCTGCAGACATTGCCCTCCTGCGGAGAAATGCAGCATGGAGAGCTTCTCCTAAAATACTTCTAAACTAACATAATCTGTTACTTAACCCGGGCGTGGTGGCGCACACCTTTAATCCCAGCACTCGGGAGGCTGAGACAGGAGGAGCCTTGTGAGTTCCAGACCAGCTTGGGCTACAGCATGAGCAAGGCCGGTCTGAGCTACCTAGCGTGACCCTGCCTCAAAAAGCTAGGGTCAGGAGTTTGGCTCAGTGACTTAAGCACCTGCCTGACAGGCGCGAGGTTGTGAGTTCGATCCCTGGTACCGACAAAAAAAGACAAAAACATAATTTGTTATTTAGAAAAGCCCTTGAACCACTCCCCAGGTCTGTCCAGTTTCCTGCGTTTTCCACTCTGGTCCCCTAAATAAATATGGGCCACCCAGAGACGTCCCCTGTCTCAGCCACCCGAGTCCCCGAACTCTGCAGAGGGCTTTGATCCTCCTGGAGCCCTAAAATCATACCACTCGTCTCATTTATTTTAAGCCTTTGCCATACACTGGTTCGGGAGATTGGGGATCTAGGCCAGGCCCCCCGATACATCCTGGCCGAGCAACTGGGCCGAGTCCCAAAGGGAAAAGCCACAGAGCCGCAGCGGCCGGTGGCCTCCAGCCTGGCCCCCCGACCGAGCACGGCCAGGGGGAGTTCTGCACCCGGCCTGGTGCCCCGGCCAGGGGGGCAAAGGCAGCAGACGAAGGCATCGAGGGTGAACAGCTGCCACGCGCCACACATCCACATGGGACAGGGACGAGGGTCACGGGATGGGCGTGCACAGCCTCCCGTGGGCGAGCGACACCGTGCGGGCCAGCAGGGCCGGTTTCCCGGAGCAGTGCGCGGGTGTCATCCCAACAGGGCTGTTCGGTTTCGGTTTCACTTTTTTAAATTTTTTTTTTCAAAAGGAGCACAGGGCTTGCATGGTGCTGCCGCCTGGGGGGTCTGGTTAGGATCCTGAAGAGGACGAGGGGGCCTCCGCCCCCCAGCAGAGCAGGTTCTGGGCTCCTCAGGAGAAACAACTACAGGCTCTGAGGGAGAGGCACAGGCAGCTGCGTGAGGCTGAGGCAGGGAGGTGCGCGCTGGGAAGGGCTGAAGGGCACTGCGGCCTGGGCCGGGGGTGTCTGTGAGGACTCGGCATGTCCAGGCAGCGGTCAGCAGTCACCCGGCCGGGGCGCCGTTAGCCAGCCGGCTCGGGGTGCCACGCCCGGCTCGGCTCCTGAAGTTTAGTCCCGGGCCCCGCTGATGGCGCTGAGGAATCTGTGGGTCACCACCTGGCCCTACTTCGTCTCTTCCGAGTGGCTCAGCGAGACCCTGAGGGGTTTAGCTGGGGGTGCAGCTCAGCGCCAAGGCCCTGGGTTGCACCCTCAGCGCCCCCAGAAGAAAGAAGCAGGAGTGCGCTGGGGTGCAGTGTCCAGACGCCCACGGGAAGCGGGTCAGCGGCGGGGCCTGGGCCGGCAGAGACGGATCACCGCTGTCCCCAGGGCAAGCCACAGGCCCAAGTCTCAGCCCGGGGCCCCGCCTCCGTGCCGCGTGGAAAGCGTGGGAAGTCCTCTGCAGTCTGCACCCACTCAGATCCCGCTCCTGCTCATCAAACTCAATCCCGCTTTTCCCTTCCGGGCTGCCCGCCCAACCGCCCGCCCCGAACCTTCTGCCCGGGGGACGCAGAAGCCCCAGGGCATCCCTGACTCCGGCCTCGCGAGGCCCCTCCCTGCAGCTCTGACCGTCACCCGGGCGGCCGCAGCAGACTGGTCTGAACTTGTTAGAAACACAAATTCCTCGGCTGCCATCAAATCAGATCATAAGGCGCGCTGGCGAGGCCGCAGGGTAGAATGAGCCCTTCCACACACGCAGCAGAACGCAGACCCACAGCCGCTGTGTAGACCAGTGCAGAGAGTCCTCGGAAAACTGAAACTACAAATCCACTCGGTCCAGCCAGGAGATGCCTGCTAGGCATCTTCCCGAAAGAGTTAAAGACGTCAGATTATAGCGACCCACGCACACCCACATTAACCACAGCACAGCTCATAACAGCTAAAACTCGGAAGCAGCCTTTGCGTCCATCCACAAATGAATGGATAAAGGAAATGTGGCACTTCTACACGATGGAGTACTACTCTGCCATAAAGAAGGGTAAACGAGTCATTTGTAGGAGAATGCATGCACCTGGAGACCATAATGCTAAGTGAAATAAATCAGACACACAAGTTAAATACCACGTTTTCTCTCATGAGAAATCCAAAGCATAAATAAAATAAAGAGAAAAATAAAAGATAGATAACAGGGAATGTGGAGGTAGATCTTTTGCAAATGGAAAAGAGAACAAGAGATGGAGGGCAGAGGGGGAAGGGAGACCCAGGGGACACAAGAGAAGGAAGAAGAGCTGCGTCCGGGGACCAGCTCCACACAAGGGACGCGATGGCGACACACCACACAGGTGGACGGCGTGGGGGAGCAGATCACGGAGCAGGACACGTTCAAGGGAGGACGGCGTCGCTGGGGCAGCAGCTGTCCCCGCCGGCGAGGAGCCCGAGGGGTGACCGGTCCCCGGGCGACGCCCTGCACGGTCGCCCCCATCGCTAGCTTCTCTTTCCATTTTTATTTTTACTGGAACCTGCAGCACACTCGGACCAGGTTCCCGGGGGGTTGGCGCGTCACCCCGTCTCGGTTCTTTCTCACCCCTTCTCTCCTTCCTCGGCTTCTTAAGTGTCTGCTGAAGGCCGGGCTCTGGGCCACCTCGCAGGCAACAGTCCGGACACCAGGAGAAACCGCAGGATCGGCGCATGTTGTCATAAAATGCTTTCCCAGTTGACAGCCTTCTACAGAGTCCAGTCGGGAAGCAGAAACTCAAGGTTAACTTGATTAGGGAAACGAGCATGTGAAGAACTGTCACCTGGTAAAAGGTGACAAGTATTAACACCACGCTGCTTGAAGCCAGGTGTGCCACAGCTACAATCCCAGCGCTGGGGAGGCTGAGGCAGGAGTGTGTCTGAGGCGGACCCGACCTACACAGCAAGACCTTGTCTCAACAGAACAAAATAAAACTGGACCGCTGAGTCTCTGAGCATGGTCCACTCCCTGCCCCACTGAAAACCTTTGTTAAGAGTCCCACAGCCACAGAATAAAATCCTCCACGGCACCCCACCGGCAGGACGGTCTTAGTGTCCCCTACACCCTCACACTCAGCACCCTGCCTGCGAGCCCCGCCCTCAGCCACTGCCTCATCCTGAGGGAGGAGAGGAGAAATAAAACAGGCAGAAAGAAGACAAGGAAATCGGGGTTTAAGACAAACTGCAGCCTCGGAACACAAAAGCTACACAAGCCTTTTTCCCATCTGAGAAACTCCTTCCAGCAAAATTCCTCGAGCTCTCGGATGCAGAGGGCCTGGAACCCGGGCTCCGGGCGGCCCTTCCCACCTCGCGGGCACAGCAGCGTGCGTGGGCAGAGCCAAGCATGGGCACCTGAAGCTGGTTTACACGCTGAGAAGCCGCCAGACGGGTATCGGGACAGACAGTGGGAACTCACATCCCAGACCGCCCATCTGGAAGACACCCCAAGACCCCACAAATATTCCCCAGATCTAATGTGCCTCGCTCCTCTGAACACCCACACCCTACTCCTGACCGTGG
>RJWM01016655.1:16608-44965 GCA_004363535.1 Dasyprocta punctata
CCATCTCCATCTCCATCTCCATCTCCACCATCTCCATCTCCATCTCCGCCATCTCCATCTCCATCTCCACCATCTCCATCTCCATCTCCGCCATCTCCATCTCCATCTCCACCATCTCCATCTCCATCTCTGCCATCTCCATCTCCATCTCCATCTCCACCACTCCATCTCTATCTCCGCCATCTCCATCTCCATCTCCATTCCCATTATAACCATCACCACCCCCTCCATCACCATGATCACCAGCTCAATCACTACCATTACTACGGCCACCACCGCCTCCATCACCATCTCCACCACGTCACCATCACTACTACTCTCAGTGACCTGCCCCAGGTCACATGGTAACTGGTGACGCGGCCTCACCAGTGTGCTCAGTCCTGCCTAGGGGATTTCTCTCCCGTGGCTGGGTCTGCAGTTTCTTCAATTACTTGCGCCCATCCTTTGTCCAAGGGCAAGATCTGCGGACATTTTCCAAGTTCTCACCACTCATGGAAGCATTCCACAGCACTACCCACAGGCCTTTGCAACCTGTCCTGATCACTCCTACCCAGCCCTGGCACAACTGGCCTCTGCCGTCCACCGCCCATTATCGCAGGATACAGGACCTCTTTTTTTTTTTTTTTTTTTTTTTTTTGTAGCACTGGGGATCGAACTCACAGCCTCACACCTGCCAGACAGGCGCTGAAGCCACTGAGCCCAACTCCCAGCCCTAGTGTTCTTTTTGAGGCAGGGTTGCACTATGTAGCTCAGGCCAGCCTTGCGCTCACACTGTAGCCCAAGCCGGCCTCAAACTCACAACGCTCCTCCTTTAATCCCTCCCGAGTGCTGGGATTAAAGGTGTGCGCCCCCACGCCCGGCTCAGGACCTCTTTCTTGACACCTGCCAACTTATGAAACTATCACCACTGGACTGTGGGACCCATGAGGACGGAATCCCATCCCACCCACCCCTAATTCACTACTGCTTAGTAGAATGAGCCAAGCGTGGTGGCGCACACCTGCAATCCCAGCACTCAGGAGGCTGAGGCAGGATGATCACTGAGTTCGAGGCCAGCCTGGGCTACACAGTGGGTTGTTCAAGGCCAGTCTTGAATACAGTGAGACCCTGTCTCAAAAAATAAATAAATAAATAAAAGTTGAATACACAAGCACACATGAGCAAGACTGAATAGTAACTGTTACTTAGGGTCACATGGATTTTAACTTCCCTATCACTAGGAATATGTAAATTTGTAAAACATTTATTTTCAGGATTTTATCAATGATTATCTACCTGACTTGTGTATTTCCTACTTTTTTAAAGAATAGTGTGTTAAGCCACTTCAGACCACATTTAGAAACCACAAAAATCACAGGAGAACAAGAACATGCCCAGTGCGACCAGTGGGCTGAGAAGACGCCAGGAGACTTCCCTTCCTCAGCGCACGGGGTTTGTGCCGCAAGGCACCGTGTGTGTGTGTGTGTGTGTGTGTGTGTGTGTGCAAGAGTAATGAGGGAAGCACACTCACTGCTACTGGGCCTCAAGGTTATCAGGGAGCCCTGCCGTGAGCCCCAACCTCCCGCCAGGTGTCAGGGCGCACAGCGAGATAGAGCAAGACAAAGCGGGGCGCAGCGGGGGTCAGGGAGGATCAGATGTTCACAAGAACTCGGCCTGGAGCAGCCAGGACCGAGCAGGGGGTCGTGCTGACTCGGAGGGCGGTGGTCTCGCGCCAGCGAGGACCTGCGCCTGGAGCCCTTCAGCCTTTGCGGTCTTAGTCCTAGTAGGTGGGTGAGCACGGCAGGCCCCTCAGGAGATAGCGGGAAACCTCAAAAGGGTGACGCGGATAATCCCGAGCCCCCAGGTACCCCTCAGGGAAGTATGTAAAAGCAGCCCTCGAATTTGCAGTCCTCAACACAAAATGACTGAAAACCGAGAAACTATTTTGAAGAAACATTTTCAAATGACTTCAGGCGCAAACGGAAGCCTGGTGAAGGGCCCGCCCGCTGCACCAGCAGGGAAAACACTGCACCCTCCGGCGAGCTGGGAAGTCCTGCCGACGCTGCTGAGGCCCCACCGGGAAAGCAGCCTCCACTCCCGAGGGGCAGACAGCTGAGCACAGGGCCTGTGTTCCAGTCTCGCCTCCTCCTGGGACCCGGCCGGAAGTCCAGCCCGCTGCCCCTCCCTGAATCAGGGCGAGGTAGACAGAGACGCTGACTGCACCGGAGGGGTGCAGGGCGGCCCAGGACGGGGGGACAGGCCGGCCTCAGGATGGCCGAGCAGCCTGTTCCAGTCAGAACCCCGGAGGCCCCCTGGGAGATGCTATCGGGAAGCCAGGTGGGGAGCTCTGCGAAGCTGAGTCAGGACGAGCACCAGCTACAGAGAGGCCTGGCAGCCAGCAGAGGGCGTCCCAGGCCCGGGGGCAAAGCCGCGTGGCCTCAGAACTGAAATTAAAGAACAGCCTTAAAACTGAAAATTTACCTCTTTCCTACCCGAATGCTGCATGCTGATGAAACGCATTACAATTACGAAACTCTCAAAAAGCAACCACTCTGGAAAAGTCTTAACAAAGCTCAAGAGTTTATTAAGAATTAAAAATACTGTAAATAAGCCATACAGTTCATTTCACAGTAAACTAAAGAAACTTTTTTTCCTTTCTTTTACTTTTCAGGTTTTTTTGGTTTTTGTTTTCTTTTTCTTTTTTTTTTTTTTCTGGAAGGGCAAAACGGCCATTAAAGAACAATATGGCTCAAAAGGAAAGGGGTTCAGCAAACAGATACAGAAAGATGGGGTGCACCCACACCATGGCAGGACCCTACCCTGACACAGCCCTCTTCACCCATACCGCTGTGAAAATAAAGACGATTCGGCCTCCATCGCCCCGGGAAACTCCGGACAGCACTCAGAGACACCCCCTGAAGAACCCACCCTCCTTCCTGGGAGTCCAAAGCCAAGGGCTTGGTGCCCTCCACCCCCGCCAAGAGCTGGCACAGGTGGGCCACCAGGGACTCTGGGCACTGCAGCCCACATTCCAGTGCCGCGCTCTTCCCTTCAGTGTCACGGGGAGCCTGGGGAAAGGACAGATGCCCAGGGCACCAGGTGACCTCAGGCAACCGATCCATTTAAAATGGAGGGGAGCCCCACCCCCGACTCAGCTGACATCTAGCAGTTCCAGCTACCACTTTTAAGGGGAAGACAATCAACATGAGAGATATCACAAAACATTGGCCAGAAGTATGAAAATAAACAAAAAAAAAAAAAACTAAAATGAACGTTCCTTAAAGACAGTAAGACAAAAAAGTGTGAGCCCCCTGCTTTTTTTTGTTTTGTTTTAACTAGCAATCCATCCACCAGACAGGGTCTCTGAGGTCAGCGTTAATCTGCTTCTGTGAATCAGAGGCTACAGCCGCCGCTGTTTTCCTGATGCTGCCCGCCTAGAGCCTGTGCTGTCCCGGGCGGCCCGGCCTCCGACCGCAAGGAAGAGCAGAGGCCGGGGAAGCAGCGCGCTGTGCGATCGCTTCGGGTAACCGGGCACAGAACCACAGCGGCTGGTGACGGGCACGCTTTTCAGGGGCGTGGGAAGTGGGGCACACCCGCGCGGCGCGGCAGAAGACAACACACTTTTTTGGTCATGAGAAACCGGCTGGAAATCCTTGCCCTGCGCACGATTGCTCAGAACTTTTCGTAAATTCCTTCGACTTCCAAGAACAGCCTGTCCAGGTCCCTCTTCATGGCGTCCAGGCTGGCCCCGGCGTCCTTCAGTTCCCGCTCGTTGTTTTCGATCCTGACCGAGTAGGTGACCAAACTGTCCACAGCAGTCCTGAGCATCTTCAAGTCCGACTCCACCTGGCTCACCGAGGACTGGAGCTTGTCCAGCGAGGACAGCCTGTCCAGCAGGTCCGAGGCGGGCGGCCGCACGGCCGGGTCCTCCCTGAGCAGCGAGTGCACCTGCTCCCGTACCCGCTGCAGCGACTCCACGGTGCCGGGCAGCTCGCCCACGCTCCTCTTTAGCTCCTCCACGTCACTGTAGAGCGCCAGCTGGGCCTCGCCCAGGCTCTGCACTGTGCTGGCCAGCCCGGCCCTGTCCACCTCGGGCCCCAGGCCCTGCAGGTGGCCATGCAGCACGGCCAGGCGCTCCTCGTGCTCCTGGCTGCTAGACGCCAGCGACTGCAGGCTCTCGGCCTGGCGTGCAGAGGCCTCCCGCAGGGCCTGCACACCCGACTCCACGCCCTGCAGCCTGGCGTCCAGGGCCTGGCCCTTCTGCAGCAGCGCGTCCAGGGCGTCCGCGTGCCCAGAGCCACCGCTCCCCTCCAGCTGGGGGGCCTCGGCCCTGAACTGGCTCAGCTCCTCCTGCAGCCTCCTGACCTGGTCTGGGAGGCGCGAGGCGGCCTCCTCCGAGCGCTGCAGCTTCTCGGTGAGGCTCTGCAGGGCCAGGCGCTCAATCTCAGCCGCCTCCTTGAAGGCCTGCTGCTCCTGCTTCAGGTTCACCAGCTCCCGGACCTCGCTGTAGACCTCGGCCTCCAGGGCCTGCAAGGAGTGGCGCAGGGCCGCCAGCTCCTCGCTCCGGGCCTTGGCCGAGCCCTGCATCTCCTGCACCATGGCCTTCAGGGCCTTGAGGTCCTGCCTGTCCCCCCCAGACTCCTCCAGCACGGACACCTTGGCCTTCACCTCATCGATCTCCTCCTGGCCCCGCTTCTGCATGTCGGTGAAGACGGCGACGTTGTCGTTGATGGACTTGGTGAGCTCCGTCAGCCTCTCCTCCACCGTGTGCTCCAGGGACGTGAAGTCCCGCTCGCGGGCGTCCTTCACCACGTGGATGCCGTCCGACAGGTCCTTGAGGATCTCGTCCTGCAGCTTCTGCAGGACCTCGCCGATGCGGCCGATCTCACTCTCCCCTTGCTTCACGGCTTTGTCCGTGAGGTCCTGTTTGTGCTGGGAGCTCCGCAGCATGGACTCCACCGTCCCGAGCGCGGCCTGCAGCGACTGCACCTGTAACCGAGACCCAGATGTCAGCTGCCGAAATCGCTGGCATGTCTTACATAATACCGTACTTCCTGTGTCTCCATCTGCCCAGCCTCCGGGGCCCCACGCCTCCAGAACATGCTACAACTTTTTTTAGGGACCCCTCCTTCCACACATAGGCCACGAGGTTGTAAGGACCAACCGCAGGACCCTGCCAAGCGCTGGGCCCACACGTGGCCTCAGGCAGCCGGGTGAGAAATTCCAGCATTTCCGATACAGCTCGGGGGAAGTGGGCTGGGTCGGCTGGCACTCATCTTTAAGCCCAGCACCCTGGAGGCTGCAGCGGGAGGATCCCTGTGAATTCAAGGCCAGCCTAAGCTGTATAGTGAGTTCAAGGCCAGCCTGAACTAAAAAAAAAAAAAAAAACAAAATAAAAACTACAAGAAAGCCTTATCCTGAAATGCCTCCAATTCCCAAGCTTCCTAACACCATCTTCAGGCCCGGGCCGAAGAGCAGGAAGATAAACTAATCAGTGTGCCCACGTTGATTTTGTCCAGCGCTACACGTTTGTTCTAAGTAAGGCCTGGCCAGGAACTACCCGGGGAGCTGGTTGACGATGCCGCAACACTGGAGGTCTGAAGACTGTAACCTGGCCCCACCCTGATGCCCTACACTGAGCTACCAGAAAGCAGCTGGGGGCTGACCCAATCCTGTCCCTAGGTCTGGCTACTGCTTACCGAACAGGGGAGACAGACATGCCCTGAGCATGGGGCCAGCCAACCCACGCTGTGGAGAATTCTGCAAGATAAATGGCCAGGTCATCTGCAGTGAACAACTGCGTGGCACTGGTAAACACAAGAAACTACTGCCCCCCGCCCCCCAAAAGAGAGAGATTGGACAAAAGAAACCACAACCTAACAATTCCCTTTCCAGTCAAATATGTGGACCTTAGAGACTCTACTTTCCAACATGCAATGATATTTGAGAAGGATTGGGGGTCAGGGGTGGCACTCAGGGGTTACAGTGCTTGCCTAGCGTGCACGGGGCCTTGGGTACAAACCCCAGTACTGCAAATGAAGGAACAAAGGACAGAGTGAATCAGCAGGGGCTTCACAGGCAGAACTCAAACGCTGGCTTTCACACTTTCCGGCTGTGCCCAGAGGGTCCCAGCACCACCCTCAGCTCCACCCCAAAGCACAGGACCCCAGCCGACCACAGGGCCCATGGTGTGGGCGTCAGGCTGCCACACTCGTTACTGAGGGCCAGGGTCTCGAGTCTCTGGTGGCGCCATCAGTGATTTTACGAGAAGGGTGCGTGGCTCTGGGGGCCCCAGAACATGAGACAATGTCCATGCCTGTCCGGGCTGCCTGAATCCGTAGGGCAACACCCTGAGAGGTGGGGAGGGGGCACACCTGGAAACCCAGTGACACCCTTGGCCCCGCCCATCTCGGACACAGCAGGTGCGTGCGTGCGGAGCGCTGGCTTCCTGGGGAAGCACAGGAAGACTGTCACCCTGGCTGGCACCCCTAGCCCGAGATAGCTCTGCCAAAAGGCATTAGATCAGACATTACCCACAAAGCTCCACATTATAAAAGACCGGTGTCCCTGTGTCCGTCCTGAGAGGACGGTGCGTTCTCCCCCGATATTCATGCGCAATCTGTCCTCCCCACACCCACGAAGTGCCACCACGCGCTGGATGCGGGGACATAGTCAGAGATAAAATAAAGGCTGGACAGGATCCCTGCCTCCAGGAGCCCCTGGGCTGGGCCGGGCGGGGGCCAGAGACTGGGTGCTGTCGTGACGCTCACTGCACACCCAGAGCTATCAGGGTGCCGGGGCAGCGTCGGGCATCAGAGCCCCATACCAACTGACTGTGCACCAAGCTCGGCGCCACTGCGGGACGGCCGAGGCCGAGGCGGAAACGCGTTCACAGTGCACTGGGCGCCTGGAAAAGAAGTCGCTGACACCGAGTCCTGGCTCTAGGCACAGAACCAGCGACAGATTCCTCCTCGGGGTAAGCGGCACTGCCAGCCTGCGCTCCCCTGCCACCGTTCTCGCCGCCTGGGTCTGCCAGGCCGACGCGGGGCCTCGGATGAGCAGTGAGCATCTTCCCAACTGCTGAGATGACCAGGGCTGTCCTCCCACACTGAGCACCAGGAAACAGCACCGCTGACTCGGCCTCCCAGTCCGTGCAACAGTGCTGTGCGGTGGTGCCCGCCTCGGAGCGGCCTGGAGAACCGGGGCCGTGACGCTGAAGCTACTGCTGAAGACTCACCCCAAACCCACGCGCAGCGCTGCACAGTCAGAGAACCAACCACGGCCACTGCCTCAGTGCAAAATTCCCTACCGGGCCACCCTGGAGACGCAGGTGGAGCGGCCATATGCCAAGGTGCGGCCCAGCAGTGTTGGTGGTGCTGGGCTCCAAGTCAACGGCGCTTGCACCTCGTGCGTCCGAGGAAGACACCGACCCCACAGCCACGTGGCGCAAGGCGTCTGGAGTCGTGCACCCTGCACCCTAGCTGTGCAGCCGGTGCCGTGCTCAGGTGCCAGCGGGGTTAATGGTACACTCGGTTCTTGGAGCTGGGCTGGGGGGCAAGAGGCGCACCGTGCCTGGCAGGCGGGAAGTGCAGGATACACTCACTGCGCACCCAGAGGCAGTGGGGACAGCTGGATTACAGCTCCTCGTCCTCTCACGCTACGGGTGGGAACCTAGGCCCAGAGCGGGGAGTGACCAGCAACACGCAGCAGTGCCAGAGGGGGAACTAAGGCAGACACAGGAGGATGCACAGGGCCATTGCCTTCAACCTGGGTTCAAGATGCCCTCCGAGGGCCTCAACTTCCACTTCCTCTCTGGCCATTTCCTGGACCTAACTCAGCCGGTGATGGAGCCCTGCTGAGGCTCGCATTCCCCTCCTCAATGACCGGTCACCGATCACAGTCACCGGCAGATGGGTGGCCCTGCCTCAGCCACCCAGCCAAAGGGAAGGAAGTCCCACACCCTCCCTCTTCCCATCCCACACAGGGATCACCCCCAACCCACGTATGTGCGCCCACAAACACCACTACGGCCCTAGCTCCTCCCCACCCTCCATGGGTCTCCAAGCACCACATGCCGATCTAAATACGACGACTATCAGCAGGGCGTCAGCGTTTTCAGGGTGATCTGATCATCAGCGTAGACAAACTAGGGAAGCCTACTTCTTCCCTTCCCAAGTCCCCTCCCTCGGCCTGAAGCGTTTAGCAGGCTGACTCATGCTGGTCCCGGAGAGGAAATCCCTGCTCCTGCACACTCAACGAAGTGGAGAGACTTGGCAGGCCAGGAGGCCTGCTGGGAAACCAAGGCTGCAGCAGTTCCGGGAGCCCAAGTGGCGGGATTTTTTGTTTCGATCTTGCAACCAACTTTCATTGTGCAATGACACCGGTGCAGGGTGAAGGGGCAGGATGCGATGCTGAGGCTGCGCTCAGGTCTGGAGAACCACAGGTGGGGGCTGAGAAGCAAAGCGCTGGGTGCATCCATACCTGAAGCAGGCCCCGAGGAGCCTCCAGTTGCACAGGGGCCCGAACTGCTCACGACCCCCCGCCTCCCCGGCTGGGGGCTGTCAGTTCACTGGCTGGCTCTAAACCTCAATTTGCTGGTCTGGAAAATGGAGACAAGCCCACAGGTCCCCCTCCGCCCTCCCTCCCAAGGCTGCTCTGAGGATCCCCGCAGGATGGTCTGCAGCACTGGCTGCCCCCGCACCCTGACCCTTCCTTCCCCAGTGAAAGGAGCTGGCCCCTCCACAGGCCCACACGGGCCGCTGGCCCTGGACAGGGCAAGGCCCAAATGCCAGCCAGAACTTGGTCTGATTTTTGCGAAGGACCTCAGATCCTCCTCGGGCTCAGGCTGAGACGCATCCCCGCGGGGAGAGGTGAGGCCCGCCCCGGCTCTCAGGGACGCCCGGCTTCCCTCCCAACCTCTGCCGGTTCAGCACAGAAAGAAGGGGGTTCCTGGGCGGGCCGGCGTCCTCGCAGCTCACGGCTCATCCCACGACAGGCCTGGCCCCCCTCCCCGCCGGCCTGGCCAACCCGGGCCACTCCTGCCCGACCATGAACAAAGGGGGATGGGCAGGGGGAGAGATGAGGCCGGGCTGGCCGGTGGGGACGGGCGATCGGCACCCACCTTCTGCTCCACGCCACGCAGACTCCGGCCCAGCTCGTCGCGCTGGCCGGCCAGGTCCTGGTGGCCGCGCCGCAGCTCCTGCACCTCCTGCAGGAGGTGGTGCGCGCCCCAGCCCGCGAGCGCGGCGGCGGCCACGAGCGCCAGCCAGCACAGCGCGCCGAGCGCACGGCCGAGCGCGCGCGGGCAGCCGGCGGGGCCCGGGGCGGGGGGCGCGGGCCGGCCGCCCCCGCGAGGACCCCGGCCGGGCGCGGGGCTCTGGCTTTGCGGGCGCGCGGGCGGCGGCGCGGGCGGCTGCGGGGCGGGCGGCGGCTTCCGCGCCACGTCGTCGGCGCCGGGCGGGTGGGCGCCCCGGTCGCGGTCCCGGTCCCGGTCGCGATCGCGGTCGGCTGGGGTCGTGGCGCCGTGGCCGCCCTTGGGGCCCCTTTGTTTGGCCGAGGGCATGGTGTCGCCGGGGACTCCGGGCTGCGCGGGGCGAGGAGAGAAGGAGGAGGCCGGCGGAGCGCGAGCGGCAGAGAGAGGAGGAGGAGAGCGGAGGGGCCCGCCCCGGGAGGGAGCGCCTGCCACGCACGCGGCCGCCCCGGGGACGGGGGAGGCGGGGCGGGGCGGGGCCGCCTTAGGGGGCGGGGCCGGCTGCAGGGGGCGGGGCCGCACGGGACCCGAGGAGGCCCAGGACTCTGAGCCGCGGGACCGCGGAGATCCAGGGGTGGGCGGGGATAGGGGCGGGGATATGGGCGGGGCCTCAGCGACTCCGCCCCGAACGACTCCAGTCCGGCTCGGCTTCCCGGGAGGGAGGAAGTGGGCGGAGCCTGGCAGGCAGCCCCCAAGGTTGACCGCTGGAACCGACCCCCCTCTTTCCCACCGGAGCCAGGCGTTCCCGGACCCGGTCCTCCGAGCCGGTGCGGAGCGGGTCCGGCGGGAGATCGTGGGCCGCCAGGCCTCTCCGAAGCCCCCTGGACTCTGACCCTCGGGGGGTCACACGTTCTGTCCGCAGGAAGCCGAGGGGGCAGATGACCTGCGAACCCCGCTTCCGCGGGAGAAGTTACGGGGGTGCCAGGCCCCGAACTTGGCGGCCCGCATGCCTTCCTGAACCTCACGCCGCCCTCCCTTGCCCATTTCACACGAGGAAAGCGGCAGAGGCCCGCCCCCCGCCCGGCGGAGGGCCCCAAGGTCACAGAGGGCCGGGACCTGACCCGCGGCCGCGCTTCTCAGCCTGTGCGGCCCAATCACCCGGGATGGGGATGGGGAGGAAGCGGCCGGCCCGCCGTCTGTCGTGCTGGTTTCAGAAAATAAAATTTCGTCCTGAAGCCGAGTTGCAATGCCGCTGCCCGCACACTTCCCCAGGGCCTGGCAGGGCCGCGTCCAGGTGTGGGCCCAGGCGGCAGGGCCCAGGCGGGAGGGCCTCTGGGCCGACCTGTAAGCTACCTGTGGTCTCCCCGGAGCCTGCGACACTGCACAACGGGCTTTAAAACTTAGACGTGTTCCTTTGATGTCTGTCCCGTGGCTGCAAACTTCCTCAGGCCTGGCGCGTCGCGGGCTCCCCTCCTCCACCCAGAGGACCTGGTCAGAACCGGCAGACTCTGGATTCATTCATTTAGGCCAGGAAGGGAGGGAGAGGGCTGGTGCCAGGAAGACTTGGCACCAGACTTGGCTCGAAAATGTCCACCGTCCAGTTCATCCCCCGCAAGCTGTTCTGTCTTGGAAAAGTCCCCAGCACACCTCCCACGGTGCGGCGGTGATGAGCGACCCGCGGGCACCTCTCTGCCCTCGGAGCTGACTTTTTTTTTTTTTTTCTGTTGGTACCGGGGATCAAACTCAGATCGAACTTCGAATGAAGCCTTTTTCCTTCTGATCCCAAACCCCCTTCGATGTGGTCAGCAGCGAGCCGAAGGGCCTGAGCGCATGAACCCGAGTTCCCGGCAGTGGGACTATCGGGCTTCTCTCCGTAGCGCACCTTATGAGGCACTTTGCAAACACCTCTAGCGGAGGAAGAGTTCAGGGGCGCCTGCCCTCAGCAAGTCCACCCTGCGCCCAGACCGAGGCAGAGCCCTGCCAGCCCCCAAGATGCAGCTCCAGAGAGAACTCAGAAAGCAGGCGGGGGGCTGCAGGCGGGGTGCAGGAGGGAGGGTGTGTGAGGGGGAGGTTGGCGTAGGAGGAGGAGCCCGGGACACCCCTCTGTATGGGAGCGGCAGGGGCAGTGGTAAGATTGCCAACAGCTCACTGGGGCCCCGCCAAGCACCACCCAGGAAGCAGGAATTCTGCTCCCAAGCAGTGTGACCTGGAGAAGCCCCCTCTTTTTCTTTTGTTTCCTCTTTTCTTCTTTTAATTCAATCTGGGTTTGCATTCGCTGTGTGGCTCAGGCTGACCTCAGACTCACGGCAATCCTCCTGCCTCAGCCTCCTGAGTGCTGGGGTTATAGGCGTGAGCCACCATGCCTGGCTGTCATCTTCTGTGTTTCCCACTCAGTGCTCTGGGAAGCAGTGAATAGAATGATTAAAACACAGGCTCACCAGGCGTGGTGGTCCAGGTGTATAATCCCAGCTCTGAGGAGGCTGAGGCAGAAGGATCACTGTGGCTTCAAGGCCAGCCTGAGCAACATAGCAACCCCCTGTTTCAACATCTCCCCAACGCCCCCCAAAAGACACAGACTGACTTGGGTTCAAATTCAGCGGCAGCCTGCAGCGTGACCTTGCAGAACCCAAGAGTCCTTAGAAGTGCAGCGGCTGTGGACCAGATGAGAGCCCCGTGTGACCCCGGCCTCCCGCGAGTCTCCGTGAAGAAGGGCTATGAACACAATGCACAGAAGCGCGGTTTGCAGGCCGAAGTGTCCAGGCTGCAGCCATTTCGTCCTTGTTTCTTGGGGCTCAGCGCACAGACCACAGGCCGTGCTGTGTGTGACCTAAAAGCAGCGGTGTCCCCTCCAAAGCCAGCTCCGCCACAGCGTCTGGCTACACCCAGTGGAGGCGGCCACTGTCAGGGAACCCCAGCTCTTTGGGGGGCTGCCACACACACCCCCAGCCTACACCTCCTGCACTCGGGAATTTCCCTTCTCCTCCTCCTCCCTTTTCCTGCTCCTCCTCCCAGAAGTGTTGGGGTGATCCGGATGTGGGAAGCACAGGAGTAGCTGAGCTGGCGGCATGGATGCAAATTACAAGTTGGGCTTTGTGAGCCGGCGCTGCCGGCTGGGTCCACCCACCCCCCAGCCCAGCCCCGCCCAACCGCACCCGGAGCCAGTGCTGGGGAGGCCGGAAGGGGGACCACTGAGCCGGAGCCTGGCGCTCCAGTCTGCGCAGCCCTTTCATCCTCTGGTCTTAGAGAGCCGGGCCGCCCCGCTCCTGCCTCCCCTACCCAGTGCGGTAGACCAGCAAATCCCGCTGGCTTTGCCTTCGGATTAGGGTCAGACCCAGCGCCGCCCGCCCCATGCTGTGAGACAGCGCCGGCCACTTACCTACAGCCCGCAAAGCGATTCGAATGAGCCTCCAGTCACAGACTGGCCGCCCCGCTGTGTGTCTGAGCGCAAAAGCCAGAGTGTTTCCCCCTTAAAATGTAAGTCAGGGCCAGGCATGGTGGTGGCGCTTACTTGTGACCCCAGTATTCTCGAGGCTGAGGCAGGAGGATCCCTGCAAGTTTGAAGCCAGCCTAGGTTGCATAGGGAGACCCTGACTCGAAAATAAATAAATAAAAATACATTTAATCAAGTGTAAGCCAGGTGGCGTCACACCTCTGCGAAACCCTCGGGTGGCTTTCCAGGACAGTGGGAGTAAAGCCGACGTCAGCACGCTGGGGCCTCACACCGCTCTCTCCAGCCCCCCGCCCTGCCTGGCCGTGTCTGGGCTCACCGTCCCCTAGCTGCCCCTCCCCATGCCAGCGCATCCCTACCTCAGGACCTTGGTGACTGTCCCTGTCAGCGTCACCCCCAGGTACCCACTGGCAGCCTCCTTCACGGCCGTGGTTCCAGCCCACCCCGCCTGTCCTGTGGGAAGCCGTGCTGTCCCCGGAGACGGCCCCCGGCCTCATCGCCTGCGCACTGCCCAGTCTGTGTTTTCCTGACACGAGACGTCCTCGCTCGTGCAGTTATGAAGGAGGCCCCACGGCAGGCCTTCCCTTTCATAATAGCAGTCTCGCATCATCCAAACGCCCATACCCAGGGCCTTCCCCTTTGTGAGACCTGCGCAAGGGAGAAGAGGAGAGGGAAGGGATGGGTGGACAGTGACCTTCGTTTCCTGAAGATGGGGATGTGGACAGTGGTGGTGATGCTGGTGGTGATGATGCTGGTGGTGGCGATGATGGTGGTGGGGGTGGTGATGGTGGTGGTGATGATGGTGATGATATGGTGATGGTGCTGGTGATGGTGACAGTGATGACGACAGTGACGATGGCAGTGACGATGGTGGTGACGATGACGATGGCAGGAATGATGGTGGCAGTGCTGGGGATGGGGATGGTGATGGCAGTGATGATCATGGTGATTGATGATCATGGTGCGGGTGGTGAAGCAATGGTGGATGGTGGCGATGGGTGCTGCTGCTGACCACAGTGAAGAGGACGGTAAGAAGATGACAGCACGTGTCATCAGGCTGCAGGGGCACTGCGGTGACAGTGGCCTTGACCAGTCACTCATCGCTGTCAGCTCTGCTCTCTGCCGTTTACTGAGCAAGTACTGAGCCCAGAGTCTGCTCCCCTGCTCGACCCCTCCCCTCTCAGCGGCTCCCTGGGGCAGGCTCCGTGGCAGCACCGCTCTAGTTACTGACGAAGGGGACACCTTGTCCCAGGTGACGCAGCTTGAGAACTGAAGGGGGGGCATTCTACCTGCCCCCAAAATTCAAGGAGTTGAGCCTAAACCTCACATTCTGAACTAGCACATGAACATAACAGGCAGATAAGAAAGGGCCTAGTGTGTAAGCAACCAACTACTCCATGGCCGTTCAGCCCATTTTGCTTAGTTTTGCTTTCTTGTTTCTTGTTTTTGTTTTTGTTTTGTTGTTTTTTGTTTGAGACAGGCTCTTACTCTGTAGCCCAGGCTGGCTCAGACTTGCAGCCATCCTCCTGCCTCGGCCTCCTGAGTATTGGAATCACAGGCTGTGCCACCATGCCCAGCACACTGAGCTTGGTAAACACCTATGAGACGCGATGCCAAAGCTCGTTGGGATGTGGCGGCCAGGTCACAGGAGGTTCTGGTGGCCGGAGCTGCCCCTGCTGTGTGGAGTCATGGTTCTGGCTGGTGGCACCTGTTCCCAGGTCCAGGGTGAGCCCACAACACTCAGGTAAACACCCACTTCGACCTGGGCAGAGCGCGAGGAGAGACCGGCGGCCTCTGGGCTTCCGGCCAGCCCTGCAGCGCCCGCCACTTCCTCTCTGGGGGGCCGGAGGCGGCAACTGCGGTGGCTGCTGCAGTCCTGGCCTGCAGGAGGAAACCCTCGGCCACACTGAGGGAGGACCTAGGGGCAGCGTCCCTGGTCCCAGCCTCCCGTGGGGGCATCGCTTCCCGCCTCTGCCACCGACCCTGCAGCAGGTGACCCCTGGTCCCTCGGTCGGTCCCTCACCTCAGGGCGGGGGACACTGGGGGCTTCCCCGACTCACCCCCACACACACTGCTGATGTCTAGGAATTCCGGGAACTGGTCGCTGAGTGGCTGGGGTCAGCCTAGTGGAGCATATGTTCTCTGTCTATCTGTCTGTCCACTCATCTGTCTGTCCATCTGTTCATCCAACCATCTGCCCTTCTACTGGTCCATCTATCTGTCCACCTGTCTGTCCACCTATTTATCTGTCCATCCATCCATTCATCCATTCATTTACCCATCTGTCCATCTGTCTATCTGTCTTTTCATCCGTCCATCTATCCATCTATCTATCCACCTGTTTGTCTATCCATCCATCCTGTCTTATCTATCTATCCACCCATTCATCCATCCACCCATCCATTCATCCATTCATTTACCCATCTGTCCATCTGTCTGTCTTTTCATCCGTCCATCTATCCATCTATCTATCCACCTGTTTGTCTATCTGTCTATCCATCCATCCTGTCTATCTATCTATCCACCCATTCATCCATCCACCCCTCCATCTCTTTGTCCATCTGTCTATCCATCCATCCATCTGTCCACCTGTCCATCTGTCTATTTATCTGTCTATCCATTCAACCGTTCACCCATCCATCCACCCATGTTTATCCATCTATCTGTTCACGCATCTGTCTGTCCATCCATCCGTCCATCTGTCGTGAACCAATCATACACTCAACCTTCCAAACGAGTCAATGATGAAGGCTTAAATAAATAAGTGGTGTGATTTTAGGGCTCCAGGAGGATTAAAACCCTCTGTAGAATTCGAGATTCTCTTGGGGCTTAGACAAGGGACTTCTCTGGGCACCAGTATTTATTTGGTTTTCAAATAAGGCAAGGGTTAAAGTGGAAAACACCGGAAAATGGAGTAGGACATTGGGAGGGGTTCAAGGTCTTCTCCAAGCAATAGACTATGTTAATTTAGGAGAACAATCTTCTGTTAATTTAGGAGAAGTAAGCCTGGCATGGTGGCACATGCCTTTAATCCCAGCACTCGGGAGGCTGAGGTAGGTGGAGCGTTGTGAGTTCGAGACCGTCCCGGACTACATAGTGCAACCCTGCCTCAAAAACAACTAGGGCTGGGAGTTTAGCTCAGTGGCTTAAGCGCCTGTCTGACAGGCGTGAGGCTGTGAGTGAGGCTGTGACAGCTTGATCCCCGGTGCCGCAAAAAAAAAAAAAAAAAATTAGGAGAAGTATCGTATGCTAATTTAAGAGAACTATCTTAGGAGAAAGGCTCCAGGTTGATTCTCAGTACAGCAGTGAGACGCCTGCTGCTACAGTTAATGGGGGGGGGCCAGGCATCCTCAGCTGTGACCTTAGCCTGTCCTTTGAGGCATCAGGGCATCACAGGCCACTACAGGCCTCAGCCGGGACCAGCGACCCAGAGTTTCACTTACTAGGAGTCCGCTGCCCGCCTCCAGACGGGGGAGGCTAGGCCTTGGACAGACTCACAAGTACACACACAAAGCCAATTGGTCAATGTTAAATTCTGCTCAGATCTGCTTCATAGTGGTGTCCCTCATCCACCCATCCATCCTTACATCTATCTGTCCATCTGTCCACCTGTCCATCCACCCATTCACCTGTCCATCTGTCCCCTGTCCATCTACCTGTCCATCCATCCATCTTGTCCATCTATGTCTATCCATCCATCCATTCATCTGTCCACCCATTCATCTATCTGTTTGTCCACCCACCTGTCCATCTGTCTGTCTGTCTGTCTATCCATTCATCCGTCCATCCATTCATCTCTCTCTCCATCTGTCTGTCTATCCACCTGTCTGCCTACTTGTCCATCTATCTGTCTGCATCCATTCATCCACCCATCAGTCCATTTGCCCATCCACCCATTCATCCGTCCATCCATCCATCCGACCACCTGTCAGTCCATCCATCCGTCCATCTGTGGCACAGACAACTGCAGACCCCGCAGCCCACACCGCGGTGGGGTTTGCGGCGGGCGCGTGGAGGGCCAGCTGCTCTGCCTCAGCGTGACGACGGTGGTTTCTCAGTCCAGCCAGCGATGTCCAGCCACTCGTGTGGCCTCAGCTCACAGACAGCACCCCGTCCCTAGACGGCCTCAAGGGCGGCTGACCCCATGGGACCAGGGCCGGCAGAGCGTCCCCAGGGGACACACAGGGCAGAGGCCTCGGGCCTGGGCGGGCAGAGCATGGAGGAAAAGATCTCGAGGGAAAGCGCCTTTGGCTTTGCACCCCGCAAGGTGCCAAGGGGGAGGGGAGCAGAGGAATCTCCCGGTCCTCGGGCCACGTCCCACGCCCGGGCCAGCTGGTCCTTCGGGCTGCGGGCAGGAGGTGGGCGAGGTGGCCGGGAGAGCCTGGCGCTCCCCTCTCCCCTCCTCCCCTTACCTTGGGGAAGGGGCAAGAAGGAGGGGGGAAGGGGAGGGGCTGGCGACGGAAGCCCCACCCCCACATACTTAATTATTTTGGCAAGTGAGGTGAGATGGCATACCCCTGTGATCCAGCCCTCAGGTGGCTGAGGCAGGAGGATCGCTGCGAGTTTAAGGTCAGCCTGGGCTACATACTGAGCTCAAGGCCAGCCTAGATTACATAGTAAGACTCTGTCAAAAAAAAAAAGTTATTATTTTGGCAAAAAATGGCTCTATGCAAACCCACTTTTACTTCAGTGATTTCATTTCTGGGAATGATTTTTAAAGAAATAAAAAATAAAGGAAATACTTTATCTATAGATTTATTACTGAGCTATGTAGACTAGGAAAAGAGAACCCTCTAGAATGCACTAAAATATCTCACAATATGAGAATGATTAAGTAAATTACAATACACCAACTGAATTTAATGCATTGAAGACATTAAAGTTTTGATTAAACTTTAAAGATTACAATCGGTTGGGAAAATTTCATTTCTTAACTAACTGAGAATTAGGATTTACAGTTTACATTCAGAATGAGGCAGAGCTGGGCGTGGTGGTGCACACCTGTTATCCCAGCACTTGGGAGGCTGAGGCAGGAGGATTGCAAGTTTGAAACCAGCCTGGGCTACAAAGTGAGCTCAAGTTCAGCCCCAACTGCATAGTGAGACCCTGTCTCAAAAAAAGAAAGAAAGAAGAATAAAAACAGAATGAGGCAATAGAAAAAGAAAAAAAAAAAGCAAAAGGAAGACAAAGTAAACTACACATTGACAGAAAATCGGAAAGACAAAGCTCCAGAATGCTACCTGTGGATTTCTTCCTCGTGTGGTGACACTGTGGGTGTGTTTTAGCTCCTCTGTCTCTGTGTTTCCCAAGCTGTGGTCACCACAGTGACACAAAACTGGCAAGCTGGGGGGGATGGTGCAAGCCTGTGATCCAGCCCTCGGGAGGCTGAGGCAGGAGAATCACTGCAGGTGCAAGGTCAGCCTGGGCTGACCTTGTTGAATATTGCTGGCCTGTGCCCAGCCCTCCCCGGACCATTTTATTTCCGTCTCCAGCGCCTATGGGGCGGTAGTGTCCCTCTACCCAGTCTGCTGATGAAGATGCCGGAGTCACACGGCTGACAGACGGACAGACGGGCAGGCGGGTGGAGGAGCCCTGGTCTGTTAGACTCCAGAGCCGAAGCCCACCCTCCCCCGCGAGGGGAGAAATTACAGAAGTCGTTTACACTAAACGATGCACACGAGAACTATGGGTGCTAAAAAAATGAACTTGGTTTTGTTTTTTGTTTTTTGTTTTTTTTGAGCCAGAGTCTCCCTAGTTAGTCCAGGCTGGCCTTGAACCCACTGAGTGGCCCAGGCCGGCCTTGAACTCGTGATGCGCTCTGGCATGGGGGGTGGGGCGCGGGGCCTGGAGCTCCCAGTTCTGGGGGTTCGGGCTCAGGAGCGGGTGCCCAGGGCCCGGGTCTCGGTTGGGGACGTCCGGTGCGTCGGCAGCAGGAGGGCTGAGTCAGAGAAACCAGGAGGGGTTGTGGGGCCCTGGCCCTGCTGGCCCAGACTACCCCTAAGCTAAGGTTGCAGCTCCCGACCGTGCCCCAAGCACCCAGCCTGGATGCAAGCAGTCGCAGGGTGCGCTCGACGCCCCCGCTGTGGTGCCCGATCCCGCGGACCCGCAGAACTGAAAACACACGCGCAGCGGCCCTTAACCGCAAACTTCCGGTCCCGCGGAACCCGCGGTTTAGGACCAACGGTGACCCCCGCGCCGAGTGGCTTCCTGGGGGGCCCGCGGTCGCGCTTAAGCACGTGCTCCTGCCCCTCCCGCCGGGTCCCTGGGCGTCCATGGGGCCATGGGGGACTGAGTAACAGGATGAAGCTAAGGGACCCGGGGAGTCGCCCAGGAAGCGACCTCAACCTACGTTTTCTGTTCCTCTTTTTCCCCTTGCGAAACCAAATGCAAAACCAAAGCCCTGCTCGCAGGTTGCAGGTGGCCGTGGGGCAAGCTGGGGGGTGGGGCGCACACATGTAATCCCAGCACTCAGGAGGCTGAGGCAGGAAGATCGCCAGGAGTTCCAGGCCAGCCTGAACTGCATAGTGAGACTCTGCTTCAAAAAGGCAGAAAAAATAAAATAAAATAAAATAAAAAATATGAGAGGTGTGGCAGGGTGAACTGGCGACCGACCAGGGCAGGGCACGCAGCCTGCACGGCCTGGCTTTCCTCGGCTCCCCACCAATCAGCGTGGCCGGCGGCGCTTTATTTAGCTTGAGCTCAGCTCTGAGCAGATGTGCTGGTCATCGAGACAATCAAACCACTTAGTCACCTGGGTTCTAATCTGTGCGGAGCTCATCCCCGTGCTGGTGCTGTGGTGACTCGGTAAGTGTTGAATTCGAGCCTAAAAATAAACCCATAAGATAAATGATGTGTCAGATTGCGAAGAAGAAGAAGAAGAAGAAGAAGAAGAAGAAGAGGAGGAGGAGGAGGAGGAGGAGGAAGAGAAAGAAGAAAAAAGGAATAAAGAAAGAAAAAAAGTTAATTAAAACTCTGAGATTTTTCCCAAGATCAAGGGATCAAGATGTAAAACAGCAGGATTTTGAAGCCAGTTTTATTTGAATCTAAACCCATGGTTTCTTTTAAATGCACTCAATTTTTTTTGTTTGTTTGTTTTGTTTTTTGAGACAGGGTCTCTCTCTGCATTTAGGCTGGTTTTGAACTCATAATGTAGCCCAGTCTGGCATCAAACTTTTGGTGATCCTCCTGCCTCAGCCTCTGAGGTGCTGGAATTACGGGCATGCTTCACCACACCTGGTTGAATTGAGATACTTTCAATAATTCACTATAATAAAAGATACTCTCACAAATTTTTTTTTGTCTTTTTGAGACAGGGTCTCCCTATGCAGTTCAGGCTGGCCTTGAACTCGCTTTGTAGCCTGGGCTGGTCTCAGACTGATGTAGGGGAATGAAACACAACCTACTAAATGTTTGATATAAGTTCATGTTCTCTATAATTGAAGAATGAATTTTAGGAACAATGGAGGTTAAGAGCAAAATATATTTATTGAGAGAAAGCTTCTGTCTGAAGGAGACGGAAGGGGTCCCGAGCAGGCTGCCAAAGACTCCATCTTTTCTAGGTACTTTTTTTTTTTTGGTACCAGGGATTGAACTCATGACTTCAAACATGCCAGGCAGACACTTGTGCTGCTGAGCTAAATCCCTGGCCTTTTCTGGGGGCTTTTATAGACCACGAGGTGAGATGGGTCCAAGATGGGGAAAACCTGGGAACTTGCAGAGTCGATGGCCGTGAGGTAGGACAGAACTATGGTCAACCAGTAAGATTAATTGTTCAGGTAAACTTGACCAAATCCAGGACAAATGGGGAAGTGAGTCACGTAGCAAGCGGGTATGCTTAAAGAGCAGTGACTCTTCCTGTAGGGGGTTGGCATGGTGACTCCTGGCTTCCTCAAGGTGATCCACACCTATTTAGAATATCAAGCCCTGATGTTTATACTTAGGGTGTGGTTGCATTTGTTTTGCCTTCTGTCTTGAGATCTGGTCCTCAGCAGAGGTGCCTGTCTCCTCCAGTGTTACAAGGTATCTAGTCTTCTGCACTGGCTCCTTCCAGGGCCCAGCCCTGTCTGACTGCCTATAATATTTAGTCTGGTTCAGTGGATTAAGCACCTGCTTGGCAGGTGTGAGGTTGTGAGTTTGATCCCAGGTACTGACAAAAAAAAGTATATATATATATATATATATATATATATATATTTCTAACTAACTCAACTGCCTGTAACAGAATTTGCAAGAATCCTCCTCCTCCTGCCTCAGTCTCCCAAGTGCTGGGATTACAGGAGTATGCCTGTACGCCTGGGTTCACAAATTTTTTTAGTTTAAAATTTTTATTAGAGTCCCAGGAGTTTGACTCAGTGGCTTAAGCACCTGTTTGGCAAGCACAAGGTAGTGAGTTCAATCCCCAGTACCGACAAAAAAATAAAATTTTCATTAGAGCCGGGCCTGGCGGCACACTCCTGTAATCCCAGCACTTGGGAGGCTGAGGCCCAAGGCCTACAAAGTGAGCCCAAGGCCAGCCTGAACCACAGAGTGAGACCCTGTCTCAAAAAGACAAAAAAAAAAATTTTATTAATACTTATATGCAGGACATAATAATTACATTGGTTGTAGGGAATCACTACTTCTCAATTTTTTTTTGTTTTTGTTTTTTTTTTTTTGCCAGCATCAGATATATTTATGTATTTATTTAGGTTCTTTTGAGACAAGGTCTTGCTTTGTCATGTAGGCTCACCTTGAACTCACTATGTTGCCCAGGTTGGCCTCAAACTCATTGATTCTCCTGCCTCGGCCTCCTGAGTGCTGGGATTATTATTTATTTTTAAGTTCTTATAAAGTTAATTATCACACATACAGACTAACTGGCCAAAAAAACATAAAACACATAGGGCAATTATACTAAATCAAGGAACAACTGTGAGATGTTATGGTGGTATAAAGAGTTTTTTTCTTTTTTGTTCTTTTTTTCTTTTTGCAGTACCAGGGATCAAACTCACAACCTTGCACCTGTCCAGCAGGCGCTTAAGCCACTGAGCCAAACTCCCAGCCCTAGTTTTTTGAGGCAGGGTCGCCCTATGTAGCTCAGACCGGCCTTGCGCCCGCGTTGTAGCCCAAGCCGGCCTTGAACTCACAATGCTCCTCCCGCCTCAGCCTCCCGAGTGCTGGGATGAAAGGCGTGCACCACCACGCCCGGCCTGGAGGTATAAAGTGGGAATCAGTGTCCTCGCCATGGCAGCTGGACGACCGCGTCGGGGCCGGGCGCCCGCTCTGCTGAGTGCGGTGGTGACACCCCGGCCCAGGCGGCGGTGGGGGGCCAGGTCCCAGGCCGGGCTCCAAGCAGGCCCCCAGGCCTCCCTGACCCGGGCACCGGCCCTCGCCTCTCCGCAGCCCGCTGCCCCGGCCTGCGCGCGCCACCCGGTGACCCGGTGGGAGCCCGGCTGCAGCCACCACGCCCTCCTGCTCCTGGGGTCTCACAGGTCCGTCCGCCCTGCTGCTGGCCGAGCGCGCTTTCTAACCGCACCACTGACCCGCGCCCTCTCTGAGCCAGCAGCGGCCTGCACAGCGCCCGTCCGCGCCCCAGCCTCAGTGCGGGGTATTCCCTGCCGGGCTGTGTTCTCCGGCGAGACCCACATGCGTGCAGTTCTCTGAACACAGCTCTGCTTCGGACGGCCACGTCTTCGTCCCTGCTGTTGGCTTCCCTGGTCTGTTGCTCTACCCACTCCTATTCCATATTTGGCTGATAAACTCCTATTCAGCCTTCAAAACCCACTTTAGAGGTAAGCACTGTCTTTGGTCATTGTTTCCTCTCAGCATCTCTCACGGTGTCCAGACCAGGAGAGGGGCTTAGAGGGGCAGGATGGACAAACCGCACTGGCAGCCTGGAAGGGAGAGTCCCCGCCTTCCCTCTCCCCGGTGGGCAGTGCTGTCGGTCAGCGTGGGCGCGAGGCCCCAGGCCGGCGGAGAGAGGCCCTCGCTCTGACCCTCAGCAAACCCTCGCTCAGGCCGCTCAGGCCGGCCTAAAGGTCACAGGACTGGCCCGCACTTCCGGGATCACAAGGGAAGGCTCGGCCAACGGGGTTTCCTGGCTTCCTCCGCACTTTCCCAGGAGGGGAATGAGGGCTACGACGGCCTTACATCTGCTTCATTCGGGATCCAAGGAGGATGTCTGACCCCTGTATTCATTCCCTCCTTCATTCCCTCCTTCATTCCCTCATTCATTCCCTCCTTCATTCCCTCATTCATTCATGCAACAAGCATGTTTTGTTTTGTTTTGTTCTGTTTTTTGAAGACGGGGTCTTGCTATGTAGTCCAGGCCGGCCTCAAACTCGAGGTCAACCTCCTGCCTCAGCCTCCCGAGTGCTGGGATTATAGGCGTGCGTCACCAGGCCCAGTACCTGGTTTTGATTTCTGGCCGATGCCTCCCCTAAGGTAACGTGGGCTCACGGAGGAGAGCTGAGGTCAGGATCCGGGCCGGGAACAGCAGCAGCTGCCGGGGCAGGCTGTGTCTGCCAGGCTGACGGGCTAAGGGAGACGGCTCCTCTTTGTGGCGCACGGTGTGTGTGTGTGTGGGGGTAAGTGTTTATTTTCTTTTATTAAGTTTATTGGTACAATTGAGATCTACATAATGATCACATTCATCACAGGGAATTTGTACCTGTATGGATGTATCTTGCGTCTTCTTTTTTTATTCCCCATTCCCCTCCCTTCAACCCCTCTTCCTCTCCTTTTATATTTTACAAAGCTTTTTTTTTTTTTTTTTTTTTTTTTTTTTTTGCAGCACCGGGGATCGAACTCACAACCTGGCGCCTGCCAGACAGGCACTTAAACCACTGAGCCAAACTCCCGGCCCTAGTTTTTTGAGGCAGGGTCACACTATGTAGCTCAGACTGGCCTTGCGCTCACGTTGTAGCCCTAGCCGGCCTCGAACTCACAGCGCTCCTCCTACCTCAGCCTCCCAAGTGCTGGGATTAAAGGCGTGCGCCACCACGCCCGGCTTACAAAGCTTTGTTTCTATTTTATCCTTTTCTCATTTTTCTTTTCCCTTCCTTCTTTTCCTCCTCCTCTCTCCTTAGTTCCCTTTTTCTTTTGAACAATTTCTTCCTTTTTCACAATTTCTATTATACATTTTGGATCTTATTTATACTTTCAGTTCCTCACACTAGAGAGACAATTCAATACTTACATGTGTCCAACTTATTTCACTTAACAGTATGTTCTCAAAGTGCACCCATTTACCTACAAATGTCTCAAGTTTATCCTTCTTTATGACTGAGTAGTATTCCATTATATTAAAAAAAAACCCCACATCTTTTCTATCCATTCTTTGGTTGATGGGCATTTGAGCTGTTTCTAAGATTTACCTATTACAAACTATACAGCTATAAACATGGGTGCACATGTATCGCTGTGGTATGATGCTCTTAATTCTCTTGGGAAGACATCCAGAAGGGGAATGGCTGGGCCAGATGGGACCTCCAATCCTAGTTTTTTGTTTTTGTTTCTGTTTTTTTTTTTGGGGGGGGGGTGCCGGGGATCGAACTCACAACCTCATGCTTGCCAGGCAAGCGCTTGAGCCACTGAGCTAACTCCTCAACCCTATCCTAGTTTTTTTTTCTAGTTGCTTAGTTATTCTATGCTTCCATTTCCTTTCTTTTCTTTTTTTTTAAATTGGCATATAATGTAATCCTTATTTTCTTTTTTAAATTTTATAACAAAAAAGAATATATAAGACATTAGAAAAACATTGGCAAGAAACACAAATGTTATGAATGCTATATTATTTTCAAAAGAACAATTCACAGTAAAAACGAAATCTGAAAATGACCCTGTGAAAACTACTCTTCACTCAAAATTCTTTTTCCTTAACTATCTTAACTAATTTTTATACACATACATAAACATACAGATTTTCTTTCAGTTCATCACACAAGTGCAACAATATGATGGTTGCATATGTGTGACTTATTTACTTCACTAGTAAGTATATTTTCAAGGCGCATCTATTTAAGAATGAAAATGTCTAGTTTATTGCTTTTTATAGTTGAGTAGTAGTCCATCATATAGAAATACCACATCTTTTTGTCCATTCCTCAGTCAAGGGGCATTTAGGTTGTTTCCAAGATCTGGCTATTATGAACTGTGCAGCTATAAACATAGATGCACATATATCACTGCAGTATGATGTTTTTAGTTTTTGGGGGAAGATATGCAGAAGGGGAATAGCTGGGTCAAATGGGACCTCCAATCCTAGCTTTTGGAGGAATCGCCACACTGACTTCCACAGTGGTTGCACCAGCCTGCATTCCCACCAACAGTGTATCAGGGACCCGGCCTAGATCCCCAATCTCCCAAATGAGTGCACAGCGAAGATTTAAATAAATGAGACAAGTGGTATGATTTTAGGGCTCCAGGAGGATCAAAGCCCCTGCAGAGTTCTTGACTGTGCGGCTGTCGTGAGGACTGAGACAAAGAGCCCCTCTCCTTGCCCGTATTTGTTATCAAAGCAGACAAAGAGAGGGGATACTGAGGAAAGCGTGGGAAATGAGCAGGAGCTTGGGAGTCACTTCAAAGACTCCTCCAAGTAGCAAATTATGCCAATCAAGGAGCACCGTCTTATCTCCATGATGGCATTTATAGTGGGAAAGAGACGCTGCAGATATGTGATATTTGCAGCTGCAGTCTCTATCTATTTACTTGAGTCTGAGCCAGGCGTCTTTGGCGGTGACCTTATCTTGCCCTTTGAGGTATCTCTGACATCACAGGCCACTACAGGCCTCGGCCAGGACCAGTGATTCATAGAGGTTCCTTACTATGAATCAGCTCCCATCGCCAGGCAAGGGGCCTAGGCCTTGGACAGGCTCACAGATAAACAGAAAGCCAGTAAGTTAATTTTAAACCCTGCTCGAAGCCCCTTCACAGTGGTCTCCACCAACAGTGGAGACGGGTTCCTTTTTCTCCACAGACCCTCCAGCATTTCTCATTAGTTGACTTCGTAATACTAGCCGTTCTTTATGGGGTAAGATGGAATCTGAGTGATACTTTCATTGGCATCTCTCGAATGGCCAGTGCTGTTGAGCATTTTTGCAAGTATTTATTTGCTGTTTGTACTTCTTCATCTGAGAAGTGTGTGTTCATCTCAGATGCCCATTTTTGGATTGGATCTTTAAATCTTGGAGGACTGATATTTTTAACTTCTTCATACGTTCTTGATAGTAATCCTTTATCTGAGGGACAGCTGACAAACATCTTCTCCTACATTGTAGGTTGTCTCTTCACTCTGTTGGTGATTTCTCTTGCTGTGCAAAAGCTTTTCAGAAGGATGAGATCCCATTTGTTGATCCTTTGTGATAGTTCCTATGCAATCTGGCTTTTATTCATAAGGTCTTTGCTGACACCAATGTCTTTTTTTTTTTAATTGGCATATAATGTAATCCTTATTTTCTAACTAATAGTTTTTTTGTTTTTTGTCTTTTTGTGAAACCAGGGATTGAACTCGCAACCTTGCGCCTACCAGACAGGTGCTTAAACCACTAAGCCAAACTCCCGGCCCTAGCTTTGTGAGGCAGGGTCGCACTATGTAGCTCAGGCCGGCCTTGCGCTGGCGTTGTAGCCCAAGCGGGCCTCGAACTCACAACGCTCCTCCTACCTCAGCCTCCCAAGTGCTGGGATTAAAGGCGTGTGTCACCACGCCTGGCTAGTTTTGTTATTTTTGTTAAGCCTAAATTTTTAACTCTGCTCTATTCATCCCATATAGTTAAAATTAATCCTTATTTTTATTTTCCGATACTACTCTGAGATCTTGAAGAATTTAACTTTAGAACTGCTTTGTTTATTTGTTTTACTGCTTTGAGACAAAGTCTTGCTATACAGTTTAGACTCACTGAACTCACTAAATGTTGGGGTACAGGCTGCACTAGAATTCACAGAAGTCATCCCGCCTCAGTCTCCCAAATGCTGGGATTGCAGGGTGGGGAGGTTACTGTCTGACACCGAGCTTAGGGGAGACACCAGCCGGCCTTGCGATGCGATGCACGGGCAGACAGTGCCCTGCTTTCCAGGCACAGGACAGACGCGTCTGTATGGGGTGCTGCTCGGGTCCTACAGCCCAGGACCCAGTCCCCCTCTCCCGGCAGGGGGAGCCTGAGAGCGGCTTGGCAGGGAGGTTCAGGGCTGCGACACCAGGCAGCCTGAGAGTGAGAGGCAGCTGCTGAGGTCGCACTGGGGACGGTGCTGCCAACCCCGGACACAGGTGCCGCGGAGGGAGAGGTCGGACGCTGGCCCCGCACCTCTTGCTGGGGGGGGAACCCCCAAATCCCAATCTGCCCAGTGCCAGGCAGCCTGGAGGAGCCGCTGGGCTCAACCTGGGACAGCCAAACCTGGGGTGTCTGCCGTCGTGAAGACGAACCCATCATGAGCTCACAAACCCGACTGTGAGCCTGGCACTTCTCCGGCCACAGCCCTCGTGGGGGACGCTGCGCGCTCCGACGCCGGCCCAGCTCTGTCTCTGGGTCCCATTGTGCTGGGCAGATTGCACCAGGGAAAACCGCGCCACAGCCTCTCCTGTCCTCAGAGACAGCGCGGCGCCCGCGGGTCCGGAACGAACAGGTCACACACAGCGGGGTCACCGCAGGATCTGTGGGGGCTTCGGAGGCCTCTCTACCCGTTACCCTGTGCGCACCTCGCTTCCGCTCCTCTGGATCAGACCTGAGAGGACCCTGGCGCCCTGGGGCGGGAGCCAGGACCTCCCAGTGTGCACCGAGCCTGCGTGCATTTACCAAAACCGTTTCCCGGAAATCGCAAAACCGCCAGTGACGCAGTTTAAACCAGTCCAGCTCTTTGGCTAAGGACTGTTGAGTGTCTTTCAACTTGGTTATGCTAACCAGCTTAATTTTTATTTTTATTTTATTTTATTCATTTTGTTTATTTAGTCATTTTGAAATAGGGTCTCACTATGCAGTTCAGGCTGGCCTTGGACTGACTCACTTTGAAGCCCAGGCCCGTCTCAAACTTGTAACGATCCTCCTGCCTCAGCCTCCTGAGTGCTGGGGTTACAGAAGTACACCACCACATCCAGCTACACAGCTTTGTTTTTAAAAAACTCATTTGACCCCATTCTGTGCCCGTGAGCCCACGTCTGATGTGTCGCGGCCCATCGAGGACGTCTCTCCACCTTGCTGCCCAGACAGCCCTCTCTGGGCGCCCTTATTGGTCCCCAGATCTTGATTCCCTGCCCTTCTACACGGTACCATGGATGCGTTCCTATTTTTTCAGGTATACTTTTCAACAAGCTAAAAACATAAAAATGGATCAGTCCCAGGTAAAACAATTTATTTCATCATTTCGTCAGTTAAAAAGAAAACCAGCAAAATGGCAAAACCAGGTTACGTGAAAGCAAGGAGCAGGAGTTTATGCATTTCACCAAGAAGTGCAGTTTCTCGACTCTGAGGATAAGGTTACCGGTGACACCGAACCCGTCAGTGTCTCGCAGGGTGGAAACGCTAACCCTCGCAGCCATCTCGCCCGCAGAACACAAAGGACCCGTGCTGACATCCAGCAGGCGTCACCGGGCGGTGGTCAGAGTCCCATAACGGCACCGCAGTTACACGGCTGCTAACACGTGAATCGACACGAAGTAGTCCTACAGCGGGTGACGGCCTGCTGCAGTGCACGGCCCGTGGAGGGTCAGTGGGTCACAGCACACAGTGGGTCACAGCACACAGGGGGTCACAGCACACAGGGGGTCACAG